>JALGPX010000108.1:0-15376 GCA_023515795.1 Amoeboaphelidium occidentale | reverse complement strand
CATCCTTATAATCATCGTATTCATGATCATTCGACACCTTTCGCTTCTCAGTAGGTGCAACCGATGATTTCGCTTTAGTGAACTCCTGCAGATATGCTGTAGCTGATTTCGGAATCGAATTTTGCATTGATGGCGGTAGAATCCATGATACTTGTAACGGATGGGAATGCGATGTCTTGAGAAGCGGTAACAAATGGTCAGCCAACTGAATCGTGCCGGGATTCTCGGGACGCTGGTCTAAAGGCAAAGCAGGTTTCATCAGTGAGTCAGGTGGCAAAAGTATTTTTAAATTTTGCTGTTGGATAAATTGTATCAGCAGTTTCTCGGAAAGTTTAAGTCAGATATTAAAGATAATCATCCCTTACTTCACGTGTATCAACTCACCTAGACTAAAATTTCAACCTTCTATATAGAGAAAACTGTTTATTTTTTTAGACCATCTCAACGTCCTTGTTGGCGCTTGTGACCGATGGTTGGACAGAAATTATGCGGAGGTAGCGAGCGTAACTATTCAAAACCACAAAAACATAAAATTCAATTAGCAATGCAACAGCAGACAGAGGGACAAAAGTGGCCAAGAACAGGTTAGCAAGCATGTTACAATCCAAAGGCTCATCACCTTCATCGCTCCACATGAAAATTGTAACAGTGCCATCCTGGTTAGTTGTTGAGGAGCCACATCTAGTTCTTATGACTGAGTTGGGAACAGAGTACACAATTATGGTGACAGTAAAAGCAATAACCCCAATGACAAATGTCACGAGGGTGGCCAATGAAACAATCCTGACAAGAGTCGCTTTCTCAGAGACAGCGCCATACAAGCCAACTGCAGCAATAGTGAACAGAACAAGGCACGCAACAAATTGAATCCATTGGAAGGACACAGCACTTATCACAACAGCCGCAAAATAGTAAATCACAGCAAATATCAGTAAGATGATGCTACCAGTCTTCAGATCACATCCACAGCAGCAGGAATCAACTACAAAGAGGTCAAAGCAAGATTTTCTTGGCGTATACGAAGAATTCATTGCAGAATTTTGAAATTGTGGAAAACATGTTTGTGTGGCGTTGTGATCTCAGGGCAAGACAAGAAACTTCCTCCCATAATTAACCAGTTTTTGAAGCTTCGTTGCTTATTTATTTTCTCAAAAGTCGCGCCGAAGGTCTTAGAATTTTAAGAGGATCATAGATCATACAGAGGTTTGAGCATGGCTTTTCAGCCCTGCCAACCAACAAGATGTTTGACAACTTGATCTTGCGACATTCTCAAGTCAACTTTGATCTTAGCGAAATCAGATGGAACCTGCTAGAAGTAAGAATAGCGGTGGTGCAGCGATTGTTCAAGTTGTCGCTACTCCTACAGGAAACCCAACCGGCAATGGCTGCGGTGAGTGCTACACTGCAACTTGTTGCTGTGGTTGTGACTTGAAGACTGGCAGCTTGATCTTGGTTATACTTGGCTTGATCTTCAATGTGATATCAGTGATAACCTCAATAACGAGCGGAGACTATGCTACCATGGCTTATTCGATCGTTTGGTCTCTGATCTTTGCTGCTGGGTTGTATGGTTGTGTGACTGAAAGCGCAGTCATTACGAAAACAGTCGCAATGATCATGTTGGTCGCTTTTATCTTGAGTTGTATCTTTTCCGTTGTGAGCATTGTGCTTTTGGCGACATCTGGTATATTGATCGGGGCTTTGATCGTGGTGGTTCCTATCCTTTTGATCGGCCTTTTCATTCAATACTACACATTCTTGATATTAAACTCCTACTCAAGAGATCTCAAGACTTTGCAAAACGGAGGAAATGTTGTTGCTATTGTTCCAATGGGAAATGTTGGTCCGAAAAGCACAGGTGCACCGCCAAAGTACCCTGCCAATGCCGAACAGATGGCATAATAGCGTCAATAGAAAGATTTGATGTTGAGCTTCGCTTTTTGTGCCTTAATGCCATGATAGTGTGATTGTGCGCTATTTTGAGGTTAGTGAGATGATCCATTGCTCCGTGATACAAAGTTCGTGTTGAAATAGAGCAATGAACAGTGCTTTGGGTGTATCTGCAGACGGACCATCCTTCCGTTTTACAAGAAGCTAGGCGTCAGAAAGCAGCAAATCACTTGAAACTTTGATGATCATGGGAAACCTTATTGACCACTGTTTGAAACCGCGACAATCATCACGCAAATCTCTGTAAATTTCCTGGTTTTTTCTCACGATTACCACAATGTCTACTTCAAACATTTACTCCCCTGCTCCAGCATCTAAGCTACAGAAAAAGCCTGCCTCAACTGTTCACAATGTTTACTACTTTGATATTTCTACTGGAGGTCATTTTCTGAGCGTACGTTAAATTAATTCTACCTTAGCAGGCTTATCTCTTAGATTCCATCTGTCGGAAATCACGGCTGTACCTCTGCTGCACTGATACAACGCATGATTGAAACTTGGTTCACAGAGACAATTGCTGACTGTGATATTAGTTCAAAAGCTGCGACAGAGCTTGAGCAGGATCTTGAGTTGTTCTTGATTAAAGGTAAGCTTCATCAGTCCCTTAAGATAAAACTTTTCCGCAGAAACAAAGAGAATGCACGTTGGCGGAGGGTTTGGGCCTTCTGTCATGAGCATTGAGATTGACATGATCAGACTATCTGACCAGGAAGACATTGAAATGTTAATGGACTTTGTTTCAGATGAATACGAAAACGTAACCATTAGCTTATGATATTGCTAACATCTCAAGTTTTTATACAGAGCTACGTTGATCGTTTCAGCCGATGATGGGGGTGATACTTTCTTGCCATCAACACCACCAATTGAGAAGGAACGCTACAATAACGACAAATCACACATGGCTTTTAACGTTAGAATATCTAACGAATGTCTATCAGGATAAACAATTAAGTAATTACATTGTATCATATGAAGTACGAATAGAACTCGCAAGTTGTTGAACACTTTGCTTTCCCAATCTCGCTTGATTACCAGCATTCAAATTTTGCAACATTTTTCCCAAAGAGCGCCGATGATTTCAGCAGTTAAATTCCTGCTGCCTTTGCTCTTCATCTTCTCATTCGTTTCGAGTCGATTCTTGAAAGAAAATGAATTGCCTCTGCAGGTGCAAGGCAGATATGTCACCGATAGTCAAGGCAAAAGAGTAAAACTGGCGTGCGTTAATTGGTAAGCTTACGAAAACACGTTGCGATTAACAAATCAGGCACGGGGCACACATGAACACGTTCGTACCTTCTGGCCTTTACTTCAAGACACCCAAGGAAGTTGCAAAGTTAATCAGAAAGTACGGATTTAATTGTGTTCGATTGAATTGGTCTGTGGAATTGGTGTTTAAGAATCCTCATGTTCGACCGGAAGCTATTCGTTCCATTCTTAGAGGTGCTAAAGTAAACTGGTTCAGCCAGAGATTATTTGGTTGGTACAGGGCTTTGGATGTGATGGATTTAGTCGTTGAAGCTTTGGCTTCTGAGCAAGTTATGGTTGTTCTTGATAATCACATGTTGGACGCCGGTTGGTGTTGTGATCCTAGGGATGCTAATGGTTTGTGGTTCAATGAACGCTGGTCTGCTAATGATTACGAAGAGGTTGTTTGTCAAAACGCTTGTTTTCTTATTTGTTTTTAGGCATGGGAGCGCATGGTTCTCCGTTACAAGGATCAGCCATATGTAATTGCTGCTGATTTGCACAATGAAGTACGTCCTGATATTCGAATTGAAAAGAAATGGTGGATGCTTTACCCAAAAGTCTCTGTTCGCATGCCTGTTTGGGGTCGAGGCACGGGTGTAGTTCCTCTAAAAGATTTTGATCCTTCCTTTCTCTCATACACCCATCCAAAACTTGAAAATGTAAAGTACAAAGTTATTCTTTTTCTATTGCGCAAGATATTTGGTGGTGTTAATATTGAATACTATGATTGGCATGAACAATCCACAAAGACTGCAAACAAGATATTACAGAAGAACCCTAATTTGTTGATCATGTCTCAAGGAGCATTTGATTTATCTAGTTACATTCCAACAGCTGTTCATTTGATTTTTAATGCTCTCAAGAATGATCCTTCTCTTTGGAACTTGATCGGAAAGCACTTGGATATTCCAGATGAAGTTACAGGATACGCTCAGCTTCACAATTTGACTGGAATCATGCATAAGCCTCTTAATCTAAGTGTTCCTGATAAGGTGGTTTACAGTTCTCATTTCTACCCATTCTTTTACAATTCTTCTAATTACAAGTGGGACAATGTGACTCCTACTTATGAGGAATTCAGTAATGTTACAGATAAGTACTGGGGCAATATATTCAAGCAACAGAATATTCCTGTTTGGGTTGGCGAGTTCGGAACTGATACTAGAGATTTTGGTTTGAGTGACTGCTGGAATAATTATGTGTTGAGATATATGCGCGAGAATGATTTAGATCTTTGCTATTGGCCTCTATTTGATGCGCGACCACATATCAACGCTTTGGGTGAGTACATTTACGGCGAAGATGAGTACGGTTTAGCAAGGGCTCAAACAGGAGACGTTGTCAACCCTAAACATTATGATTCTTTCAAGGATATGCTAATTCAAGAAGGCATACAGAAAGATCAAACCGCATTTGTTATTCAAAACTGAAAATAAACCAAATTGAGATGATGAGCCCCCCTGGAGAAGAAGGATGGCTTCAGGATTGATAATGAAGACATTGGCCGCGACATTGATCTATTGACTGATCAAGTGAGACAATTGCGCGGTAGCTCTTCATCAACTGTTGCTAAGATGTGTTTGATTGAGTCGATTGACGAGTGTAAGACAAGAGGTCCGTTAAACTTATTGAGAAGCGATAGTTGATCTATTCTTGATTAATAAGCTCCACTTTCTAGATACGTAACGAACCTGATATCCTTAGAGAGAAGGATGTATCATTTTCAGCCCTGTTTGATTTCGTCAAGCGATCCGAACAACAACCATAGAATGAATCCAACAAAAGAATTCGCTCTGGATTTCTTTAAGAAGGCAACGGCAAAGAGGGAAAATAAAGTAATTCTTTGAAGGGAACAATTCCGCTGATAACTTTTAAGATCTGCTTTGACTGTGATGCAAAGAATCCAACTTGGTCCAGTGTGACTTTTGGCATTTACCTCTGCCTGGACTGCTCAGCTGTGCACCGGAACTTGGGTGTACACATTTCCTTTGTGAGATCGACTCAGCTGGACCAGTGGACTTGGGACCAGCTTCGAGCAATGAAGGTTGGAGGTAATCAGAATGCGCAGGAGTACTTTAGACAGCACGGAATTAACCAGATGGACGCTAAATCGAAATATTCTTCAAGGGCTGCTCAGATGTACAAGGAACGCTTAGGGCAGAAGGTCCTGGAAGATATTCAGAGGAATCCAAAGTTCACAGCGGATGATTTACACTCTGCAGCTGCTGCGAGCACTCAACAAAATAAGGATTTTTTTGATGACGGGAATTGGGGATGGGGACAACCTGCTACGACAGTTAATTCACAGCCTCAGACAACTTCACCAAAAGAAGTTGGATCATTCGAACAACGGCGACCAAGTGCTTCAGAGATGAAGAAGATGCTTTCAACAGAGAATATCAACCAACCTGCTGCAAATGATACTTTAGTTTCACCTGTCGGTGGGTTTGAACAAGCAAATTCATTATCTTCGTCCGCGCCTGTTGCATCGACGACAACTACAACATCTTCACAGCCTAAACGGAAAGGAAAGCTTGGTGTCAAAAAGGTGGAAATATCTTTTGATGATATAGAACAGAAAGCTAAGGAAGAAGCAAAGAGAAGGGAAGAGCTTGAGAAACAGGGTTTGCTAGAGATGAATGCAACCAATAACACTGCAAATAATTCTTCATCAGACAAGGCTAATGGTTTTTCATCGAGGCTGGCTTATCAAGAGCCTTTATCTCCTACTTCTACAACTGCAGCGTCTACCGCTGACAGATTAGGATTAGGCGCTAGTAGTTCTTTTGGAGCACAGGGTGCCGGAGGATTTGGATCTTTGGGATTCGGTGCAACTGGTCCTGCTGTTGCTGCAGCTTCAGGAAAGTCAACATCATCTGCAAACTCAAGTTCGCAACAACCTGAAGAAACTGGTGCTCGTCAGAAATTCGCTGGAGCTAAAGCGATTTCTTCTGATATGTATTTCCAGAGAGACGCTCATGCTCCGGCTGACGCAGAAAGCACAGTGAAGTTACAAAAGTTTCAAGGACAATCTTCTATATCATCAGCCCAATTTTATGATCGAAATGAAGATAATCTTGCACGTAGCAGGAATGGCAATGCTCAAGTGCAAGGTATTTTTTCTAATTGAATGATATTTAACTGTTAGACATGCTGCAAGATGCTGGTGGATTGGCTCAAGACTTTGCTAAAACCATTCAAGAACAAGCAAATGCTGACATGCAAAACCTGAAGGACATTGCTAAAGTTGGAATGTCCAAAATAACGGACTTTGTGAAGGATTTTCAGAATCGCTACTGATCACGCCCACCAAAGCCGGATTTTGCTAAATTTTCAGTCAAATGTCACCAACACAACAGAACATCAATAAAAAACGCGTTTACGCTCAATTGCTTGTTGATACTGAAGATTTTGCGAAGGTACTTCATAACTTTGTTAAGTATCTGATAGTTTAGTTCGTCGCAGGCCAGGATTTGATCCAGGAAGGACAACAAAAGATCATTGAAGGACAGGCATTGATCAATGAGTTCTGTAAGTCTGCAGCATTGGCCAAAGGTCCAGAACCATCTGAGCTTTTGGAGGTACCTCAGTTTAAGAGTCAACAAAAAAAGCGCAAGGTCAAGGCTGAGAAGAAGGAAAGAAAAAAGCACACGACCGGATACATGTTGTTCTGCAATGAAAGACGCCCTCATTTGGATATGGCACCGAATGAGAAGATGTCTGCACTTGGTAAAGAATGGGGTGCATTGACTAAAGAACAGAAGAACGTGTACCTTCAGAAGGCAAAGGCAATTAACGATGAAACTGATAAGGCTGTTGTTTCAGATGGTTCTGCTTCACCTGTTCCTGCACCTCAACAGCAAGCTGCTCCTGTTCCTACTCCTGCACCTCAAGAACCAGCTTCACCACCAACCTCTGTCAAGAACTCACCTGTTGTTGCAAAAGCAGCTGTGAAGAAGACCGAAACATCTGTTGCGCCTGTTACTTCAACAACTGCTGCTGCTACTGCTGCTACTTCAGCTGAAGAAAAGAAGCAAAAGAAAAAGCACAAGAAGAAAAAGAATAAGGAACAGAAGAATAAGGAAGAACAAACTCCTGTTGTCGCATTTGCTTAAATCCTTGATAGTAATAAATGGTTAAAGGCGTTTATTGGGTTAAGGCGCTAGCGTAGTCGTGGTTCTGTTGAATGGTTTGTGAAATACGGGAATGTACTCCGTGTCATAATGAACTGTTGGAACTGGCTTCGGTTGACGCAACAATCTACACAGTTGTAAATGAAAGAACTCGTTGGAACATACGTTTTAGTCTGGATAACGTTGGCGGCACTTGAAAGAGTGATCAAAGCTGCTGAGATCAGTAAGAATTTCATTTCTTGGATAGTGTTACAACAGATTTTATGGGCGGTATTTATAGTGATTAGTGATGGCAACTTGGGCCACCACCACTGATTGTTGATCGAATCATTTTCCTTCAGGGTTCCTCGTGTCCGTAAAAACCTACGCAAGAAGAATCCTTAAAATTGATATATGATTGCTCTCAGTAGCCGATGATCGTCAAACCCTTTATATGGACGATTTCACGATTATGAAATTAAACGTCTTTGTCATACAGAACAGTTCGGTTTATTTCTGTCAATCAATCACACTGGTCCGAAACCAAATAGATGAACCAAATAGCTCCTTCGACGTGAAATTTCATGATTTTTGGTAATAATGCTTTACTACAGCTAGCCAAGGTTATCCACCGACAATGAAGTCGTTTCCCTTGCTTTTTTGTTGTTTCTTCGTTAGAAAATTGTATGGTCTTTCTCCGCTGTTCTCCTCCATGTGTATCAGAATCTTCCTTATGTTGTTAGCAGCGTTGAAATCACGATTCCATTGTATTTTGCAAGTCTTACAAATTCTCACCTGCCATCTCTTGCCTTCAGGTAACTCGCCTTCACACTAACAGCAAAGTTTGCTTGTACGATGCTCCCAAACCAGACGAACAAGAGCATTCTTCTGTTTCAACGCTTTAAACAAACCCTTCACCGGTAACGGTGCATGTCCACGCGAACAGCTAGAAAATCCACCAGAGCCATAAGCAACGACTCTTTCGAAATTTTTTTCCAGCGATTCTTCTGCACACAATATCAAAGGCTTTGGTTTTCTTAATTTCTGTTTTTCTTCTTAACTGCCTCCACCTTTGAGGACCGTAAAAATCAGCGAGAGCAGCGTAGTGTCTTAGAATGTAGTTCAGATAAGTGAGATCGACTTCGACCTTTGTGACCTTTGCTGAAGGCATATCCTTTACAATTGTTTGAATATTATCGTTCTTCTCTAACCAACTTTTCTGACGCCATCTTTGACACCTGAAGCCAGCGATTTCTTGCCATTCTTTTCCTGAACAACCGAAACTCTTCCTTGAGCCATCACAGCAAACAACCAAATCAATTCTTCCAGGGTCAACGCCCACAACGACCCGGTTTCAATGCAAATCGGCGAATACTTCATCTGGTTACTCCACAGAAACTCTTTGTCATTAAGTTATTCCTTGAAACTAGGCTTTTTAAAGTGAACAGACACACTTACTTCATCAGTACTGAATGAGTAGTTGAAGTCCAGATTATTATGTTTTACACATTTCAACTTAACAGCCCAATTCCACAATAGCACCCTCGACTTAATGCCAGTAAAGAGCGCCTTTCGTTTCATTACTGTAAGATCTCTTGGATGATTGGGAGGGCCAACAAATGATTCTTCTTCGAACGCCCGGTGAACCACTTCGGAAAGACCACTTCCGTCAAAAAACACATGGGAAGTTTTAACATCAGCCAGTGGCACCGTTTTATTGACTCTTACACCTTTGCCACGCCGATTTTCTTCCAATCTTGTTTGGGCATCTGCCTCAGAGTACTTCGTAAAGTGTTCAAGAATGTGATACTGCAAGTTCATGAACTCGTACCAGTATTTCTGAAAAAACTCCTTATCTAACGAGAGACTTTTCTGTACTTTTTTAGCCGCCAAAGACTTGTACACTGCTCTTAGGGCCCTCAAAATGCTCGTCCTGTCGTGTTTCTTAGCAAATTTTTCTAATATTTTTGGAAGCTCTGGTAACTCAGCATTCTCCTTCGGCATTGCATTCAACAATGTTATGCAATAATTTGCACCGGATGTACTCCGTTTCTTGACTTTAAAACAATCCGGATACTCCAGCTCCAAGAAATGCATCAGCCACCTACGAAATCTACCACACGTCGTCGTAGTTGTAATATAATTCATCAAATTTGTCTCATATGCGGCCACCATACTGTTTAAGGTACTAGATACTCCGAAATTCAAAGGAAACTCAATACCATATTCAAAAGCCCTATTCCTATCGATTTCAGCCAGAGGGGCAACATTATCATCAAGACGAGTGGTTCGATGATGACCGGCATTGTTGCAAACCGCCATAAAGAAGTGTCGTAAAACGCCTCCATACCCACAGGTCAACAACCCCAAATCCCGCCCTTCTGAGCACATCTGCACAACATAGAGATTAAGAAGGCGGGACCCATGATATCGAATGAAATTCATTGCATCAACCATATCTCTTATCTTTGTCCTCAGTATTTCATTAGGGAGCAAGGAGTTCAGTCCAGTCTTTCTCGTTACAATTGACGTCATTGGGATAGGGGTCATATCATCCTCCTCTTCCTCTTCAGGTTCCCCCATGGGCTCGGAAGCAGCATCATCCTCAACAGCAGGATCATAATCTTCGTCACCTTCATCAGGTAGTTTGCATTTCTTCTTCATATCAGAAAATGAAAAAGACTCCAAACTATCACGAAAATTGCAAAAATTCTATTCTTTCATTTCGGTTCAAGTTCTTGTTTTGTATGGTACACTACAAGTAAAGTTTTACACAAGGCGAAAGCCGTTGTATGATACAGTTAAAACTCTGATGTGGGAAGAAGAACTGCAGAAGAATGATGTGCTTGAACATTTACAAACTCTGATGGCTGTTAAATGCAAAAGATCACTAAGAAAACTTTGCGATCATTTAAAGTGTCTATTAAAGGATAGAGAAGAAGGAAGGCCTCTCTCGGTGTATATCATCCAATGAATAAACGCTTATAATACAAATATTTCAGTGCCCGTGTCTGTGTACTTTTAATCCATCTCTGTGTGAGTAAATCAATATACGGTACTACCGCAGAAAAAAGCAGCAAAAACGATGTTCTCAATTATTGCTATGCTCCGTTCATAGGGCTGACTGACTTTTGTGAGTATCCTGTGGTCTCTCCTATAGTTGTTCTCCGGGTTCTCCCTTTTGAGTGCTGCTAATAACTTGATTCTTGTAACAAGCGAAATTTGACTCTTCTGGCAGTTATAGTTTGCATGACCAGAATTCTATTCAGCCATTCAGTAATTTTATCTGTGCAGGTTGGTATTTTTACTGGAAATAATAATTCTTTTTTGCCTTGACCAACCGGTGACCGGTCCAGGTTTCGACTAAGTGTTTGGGTGACCAAAAATTTTTTATTCTATGCTACCCTTTCATCTACTTGAAACGAATTTCTACGTCCATGGCGAAACATTTGACATCAGTTCGTAAATTATCATCGCAAAAGAGAATATGTCACCCGCTTTCAACACTTGTGGTGTCTCTTCAGTCTTATTTCTAAATCTCCCAAACGCTTCTGGTGCCGCATAATGAATCGATAGTCCTCTAAGATTCGCCAATTTGAAAGATTTTGCCGCCAAGCTTGTGGATGAGAGAACTTGTGCGATTCCAAAGTCTGTGATGTAAGCTCGTAAAACACCATTTTCTGTATCAATAAGTACATTTGCAGGCTTTAAATCACAATGAGCTATCTCTCTACGATGAAGCTGATATATACCAAATGCTATGTCGAAACATAAATAGAATTTTTCGTTTCGAACTAAATGTTTCTTACTTTTCCAGTCTTTTAAAGAACCATCCTTATATAATTTCATAACCATCAAACACGGTACATTAGAATAACCGATAATCTTGGCGATGTTTGGGCACTCTTTCAGAGCCATCATTACTGCCACTTCTTGATCAAAGGCCTTTCTTTGTAGTTCGCTCAAAAAGTAATAGCTTTTACCGATAAACTTGATTATGATCTTTTGGCCGTACGCAGATGTTTTCTCAGAGAAAGCATCTCCAATAAAAACTTGGCCACCTCCTCCTTTTGCGATAAGCTCAAGCATAGCATATTCGTCTCGTGAAAGCTCAGCGAAACCTAAAACCATGAAGCGCTAAAGATAATATTGTACCTGGCTTCGATATTCCAACATTTTTTGTAAAAAGCGTCATTTCATTCATGTTGGTTTTTTCTCTTTGCGTTGCTGTATAATTTGTGCTTGCATCTGACGTCGAAACTCCTTGACCCTTCAGCTTTCTTTTCGACTCATTCAGTTGTGCTTTAGACCTCTTTGCGTTAAATATATAGAAAGCAAGACCTGTTCCAACAATTAATACTACTGATACAGCCACTGTGATGAGCAGTCTCGTATTATCAACAGTTTCTTCATTATCGGATAGGCCTGGATTTGTATTAGATCTTCTTACTGACATTGATGTCAATGCAAGCGTTTCAGAGTTTATAGTAGAATTCAAATCAAGGATAAGGTTTTTTGGGATCTCGAATGACCACACTTGGTTCTCAAGAAGAGTACCGTCCTGATTAAACTTTCCTCCGAATATAATGAAAGCATTTTTAGACTTTGAGAAAAATCCAACCAAGTTAGCTCGAGATCCAGGCTTAGATGACTGACTTGCAACACCTTTAGTTCCGAACACATTTCTTTGATTGAGTTCTTTCGATCCAGACAACCAGACCCAGACGTTATAGGTCAAATCATACACCCACAAATCACTCAGAACGCCTTTTTTACCCTTTGCCCCTCCTCCATAACCAATCCCACCAAAAACAAAGATTAAACCTTTCTCGCTATCTGAGGCTGAAGCATGATAGTATCTGGCGCCTGGATGCTGCTCAAACGAAATTATCTTTAAGTTTTCATATGAGCCCAAAATATCATTCTCGAAGGTCTTGAAAGATCTACTCCAAACCTTTGTGATCAAGTCATAGCTCCATAGCTGGGAAGAAATATTTGACAATCCTACTATTAGGTCAATGAGACTAAGAATTACCGTCTCGAAAAATTTCTCCACCGAATATAAACATTTGATTCTCATCGGGAAATATCTCTAAAGTCGTAAGATAAGAGGCTTCTCTTCCTAAGGCGCCTATGCTTGTATCTTCCGCAGTCCAAGTCTCATTAGAAGAGTTAAATGTCCACAACTTCATCATTGGGCCTTACAAAAATTAGTCGCTTTAAGCAAATAACCTTGTTTAATTACATCCCACCCCTCGAATATATACCAAAGCTTGTTATTCTTGTTTTTAGCACTTTTGAAAAGCGCGCTTCCAACTTGTGGAGCATCTGGGCCAAAATCTTCTTGGGCAGGTCCATTTATCCACTTCCACATTCGAGATGTCAGATTAAACTATCCATGGTCAGATTATGTAGACAACATTACAAACCTGCCACAAATCATTTCCCGGCACAGCTACAAGTTAATCTTTCTTTGGTGGCGCGGTTACGTTCTATGCCAGGGACTGTGAAAGTAGGTCCATACAAGTAAATGCTATCTTCATCTAAGGAGCATAAAACATTGGAGTCAGATCGTCCCCTAGGAGAACTCTCCGAGCTAAATACTCCCCTGTCAGTGAAACATCCAGACTGGTAAATGGACTGCCCACCAAAGTGATGTGTGAATTGATTAGTAGCAACATTGTATGACCAAACGTCGTTCAATGTTCCGATATCTGAAGTCTTGGCTACACCGGTCCCGCCGAAAATAACAAGTGTATCTCTCTCCTGATCAAAGCAATAGTTCATTTCTGTTCTTGCTCCAGGCATCACATCATCTGACGGGAAACCAGTTTGGCCAAACTTCGCAGGCGTATTCTGTAATCGATCACCTTTCAGCCAAGTCCACTCATATGTTGAAGTGTCGCATAATCTGAGTAAGAGGATGAAGCAAAAGACCAAGTGCATGTTGAAACAGAAAAACTATAAATATCCATCATGAGGATCATGAATCGTTCCACGTTGCTAAGGACACATAGTCTAAAACTACACGTTTGCAATACAAGCTGCATTCTGAAGCGTAGACCCGCCTTTTTCAAGGGCTATACAAAGCGAGGCGTTGTGACCATTAAGTCGATGGTCCATGGAAAACAAAACTTTATTCAAGTCGTCTGATCAGACGTGAAGTAGTGAAGCCAGCATAATTTTCTTTATAGAATCCACATAAAGGATATTAATTGTTCTACATCATGTTATGGTAGGCAATGTTTCAGACAGGCGAGTATTTCTGGATCACAAACAAAATTAATACGGTAAAGGTTTCATAATTGAGTTGGCGTCATTATAATCTAGAAACTTGTTCGAAACTTTAACATAGTACGAATGCTTATAGTTAGTGCATTCCAAAAGTTGCTTTTATTTTGGGACCATGCTGCGAATCCTGATGATGGAGGTTCGATCAAACAATTAATCAGGGATTCAAGATACAACGCATTGCCTTAAAAGCAGGCTAGTACAGTTTCGAATTTTATCTCATCAAAATATAATTATAATGAAAGTTTTTTGTAGAGTTCCGGGGGCACCATACGTTTGTCGCGAGAATAACGACTACTCCATGTATGGTGATGGATGGGGACACATGGCTTCCTATTATTCCGGTCCTCGCCTGTAAGTTTAAACGATATTTATTTCTTTACTTACTCAGTTTATAGTCAATGGAAAGGAAAAGCAACAAGACATAGCCGTGGGGAGGCCAAACAATCTCCAGCTTGCCAAATACATGATCAACCGTTGCTTTTGGCATTCAGTCTCAAGTGTTGGCGTTAGTATTGGATATATATAACTATTGGGTCGTCACAGATTATCCCTTGAAGGGCCTCGCGTCGCCTGAAACAATTGAACGGCGTTTAAATTGACCTGAATGCTCAAACAATTCTTTTTTGTTCTTCAAATAAGAGCGATTAAAAGCTCAATAACGGAAGCAAAGAAAATGACCCTCCAGGGCTTACCAACAGAAAAAAGAATTCGGAACATCGCACAGAATCTTGACTCTTTAAGGGATCTTTCAAGCTTTCAGGAATCCAGCTCTATCATTCGAAAAGCAACTTCAGATATTTCCTTTTACGTTCGGTACTTCACTACCAGGGAGATTTTAGTGGTGACATAAGTTCCGTTTACATGAATAGTGAGAGACTGCAGAATTGGACAAAGTGTTGTGGNCCCGCGTAAGTTTCTTTGATATTTATTTCTTTGCTAATTATTATTATAGTCAATGGAAAGGAAAAGCAACAGGGCATAGCCGTGGTGAGGCCAAACAATCTCCAGCTTGCCAAATACATGATCAACCGTTGCTTTTGGCATTCAGTCTCAAGTGTTGGCGTTAGTATTGGATATATATAACTATTGGGTCGTCACAGATTATACCTTGAAGCTCCTCGCGTCGCCTGAAACAATTGAACTGTGTTTAAATTGACCTGAATCCTCAAACAATTCTTTTTTGTTCTTCAAATCAAAACGATGAAAAGCTCAATAACGGAAGCAAACAAAATGACCCTCCAGGGCTTACCAACAGAAAAAAGAATTCGGAACATCGCACAGAATCTTGACTATTTAAGGGATCTTTCAAGCTTTCAGGAATCCAGCTCGAATATTCGAAAAGCAACTTCAGATGTTTCCTTTTACGTTCGCTACTTCACTAACAGGGAGATTTTTAGTGGTGACATAAGTTCCGTTTACATGAATAGTGAGAGACTGCAGAATTGGACAAAGTGTTGTGGAAAGGCTTTACGATTATCCCAGCGAGTTTGCTCAGTTTTTCTACGAGAACGCCAAAACGAAGATATACGTTCCTGAATCTTATGTTTCCGCCATCGCTAAATCCGAAGTAGAGCTCATTGGCTTTGAAATCGGAATTCTGTTCAGCGAATTTGAAGAGGAGTTATATCTCTCTGATGAAAAACTCACAGTTGTTGAGTTGCATGAAAGAATGTCGAAGCTTAAAGAGGAAAATCCCGTGCTGGCAAAGAATCCTTATTGGCATTCATTCGAAAATCTGTTGTTCAGTAAGTATCAAGATTATAGGCACA
>JALGPX010000136.1:0-25944 GCA_023515795.1 Amoeboaphelidium occidentale | reverse complement strand
GGATCTTCTCTTCGTATCTTAATGTCTGCAAGCTTATATCAAGATGAGCAGATGAGTGCGTGACAAAAGTAAAGAAATGTACGTATAGTGAAACTATACAGAGTATGAAAGTATAAAAGTATAAGAGTGTAAGAGTTTTAAAGCAAAAGTTCGAAGAACAGTCGCTGTAAGGAAACGGTGGAAGCACAGCAGAAGTCCCGAAGCGAAAAGCCTTAAACCCGCAGGTAGAATGTCGATCTGTAGATCATGTCAGCGGGATCGACAATGAAAACAGAGCGATTTTTTTAATAATACGATGCTCACGATGGCAGCAATGGAAATTGAACCGACAGCAGCAGCAACCCAGAAAGCAGCAACGGAACAGAATTACTTCAACATTAAAATAATTAATTTAACAAAGAATGTTACGGAGGAACACATTAAGGAAATATTTGGCTATTACGGAATAATCAGAAGGATTTATTTACCGGAAGCACGGACTAGTGGAAAGAGTAAGTGCATCAGAACACTACGAATTAATTTCATAGTAAAATACAACAGAGGATTCGCTATAGTGGAGTACGCTTCTAGTGAGTCTACTCATAAGGCCATTTTGTATATGAATGAAGCGTTTATTGACGGCGAGAAAGTTCAAGTGGTTTTAACGGAAGCAAGGAAACAGAGGGAACCTATGGAACGTATACCGCGGCCTGCTCGTAAATTATCAGGAAGGTCAGCATCACCTCCACCTCCTCCGCAGCGTTACCGTAGAGAACCAGGGCGACAGGTTCGCCAGTTTGATGATCGTCCACGCAACCCAAACATACGAAGAAGTCCTCCTTACAGAAGGCCATACTCACGATCTCCTTCACCTCCACCGCCACCAATACCGAGAAGATATCGCAGAGATTATTATTCACGTAGTCGTTCAAGATCATTTTCAAGTCGCTCTCCCTCACGATCACCTTACAGAGGCAGACCACGCAGGTATTCTAGATCTCCTTCACCACCACCACTTCCCTTAAGAAGAGGCAGAAGTTTTTCAAGAAGTCCATCACCTGGATTCCGTAGGCGAAGGTTTTCAAGATCTCCAGTGTCACCTCCTCGTGGAAGAATGATGATGAGACGACGGTCGCCACTATCAAGATCACCAACACCCTCAGACTATTCAAGAAGTCCTCCACCTTATCGTTACCGTAGATTTTCAAGGTCACCCATGAGGGACAGGAGGTTTTCAAGGTCAAGATCAATGTCACGTTCACGGTCAGGCTCAAGAAGCCCATTTTCAAGAAGAAGACGCCGTTTCGTTAATTCAAGGAGTCCTAGCAGAGAACCAAGATATTAAGTAAAAATCGCAGTTTCAAAAGTTGTTTGATGAAGGATTTTCGCAGTTTCAGATTTGAGCCATAAAAGCCGGACATCGCAGTTTCAAACCATTTCCGTAATATCCCTACAGTGCGCAATGAGAAGGTCGGATTAAATCTTTCTTCAATGAGCAATCGCTTAGTTCTTTGATGAAGATTTAAACTAGCCTTCTCTTTGTTTATTGTAGTCAGGATGGCGTAACTCTAGAAAACTATCAGCTTCGATATCGTAAAACTGGTTTGATCATGCGAACTCGTAAAACTACTTTTGGCCACTATAAAAGCAGCGGTCAGGGCTGCACCCTTTTTTATTTCCAAGTCGCTTCAAGTGTTTCAGTGGTATTACGCAATGAGAAGGGCGGATTATACCCTTCTTCAATGAGCAATCGCTTAGTTCATTGGCGAGGGTGTAAACTTGCCTTCTCTTTGCATAATATCACAGATACAAAGCGTTTTTTATTGTTGCAACTTTCCTAAATTGGCTGACCATGTTCCATATGAACAATTTCCTCTCCAGCCACAACCACAATCATTTTTTCGACAAACCAGTCGTGCTTCTTTCGGAAAGCTTTCAATTCAACGCTGCCTTTTCCTTCTTTGCCTTCGATATCAAATTTCAGCTCAGCTTGGCCCTTGACGTGATTCACATGCCCCAGGACAAGCCCTTTAATCCAATTACTAGTGCCAATATCAAATTCCTTTCCAACATATTTCTTGACCTGATTATCCTGCCTAAGTGTGAATAGAACTCCTTTGAACAGAGGGGAATTTTTAATCTGAATAGATCTTCCATAGTAAACTGCCCACACAAAGAATGAACCAAATACAGTCGACCACATCGCAATAGAACGGAATCTTACGGTGGGATTATCCAACTTATTAGTCAGAGTTTTTGCTGATTCCTTCTGTGATAGTTTGCCTTTGATGAATCGTTGTTTTAAATGATCACTAAGGATATCCGCAGGTTCCACTTCCTTTGCCTTTGAAAAGCTTCTCCGGCTGAAACTGAATATTTGCGCTGTGCTGCTTTTTAGTCTGAGCGCGTTGAGTCTGAACATTTTCCAGGCGGCGCAGTTTCTATTTCGACAAAAGAAATATGACGTCGACAGGAACTGCGGCTGCGGCTCCAAGCGAGGAATTCATCGACTTCTTCCGCTTCAGTGTTCCCCTGAAAACCACCGGGCACATTCTGGAAATCGATTTGGAGGAGGAATGGCTGGAAATGGAAGAATTACCGCAGATTTTCAAGGATGAACAAGTCCCTAGAGAATCTTATTGGAAGTTTGCTGTTGCTTGTTATAAAAAGGGCTTAGAAACTGACTTCATTAAACTCTTGGAAGCGGGTTCAGGTGGCGCTGATCATTTGAAGGAATGGGACAAGACAAGGCAGATGGATAAACTGAAGCTGAATTATTCCTTTGCTGCGTTCTGTTATAAAAAGGCTTTCCTTGCGCCAACAAGAGATTTAAAGGAGCAGCTAACGCAACAGGCTGAAACGAAAATTTCAGAGTTTGAGCGCACGGATTATCACAACATCGAATTGTTTTACGTGAAAGCTTTGCGATCGATGGTTCAGGAGAATTATTTGGACGCTAAAAATATTTTTGATAATATTCTGCCTCGTGCTGCTTCTTCGATATCAAAGAAATACTTGATTTTGATTCTTTTGGGAAAGGCGCATTGTTCATTTCATTTAAAGGATTATAAAGGAGCTTTGAAATTGTATCAGGATACCTACAGAATGAATCCTTTGATGCAGCCAGATGTTCGTATTGGTATTGGGTTGTGCTTTTTTAAACTGGGAGATTTAGATAAAGCGTTGTATGCTTTTGAGCGTGTTTTGAAGAGAGATCCTGAGAATACGATGGTTTACGTTTACGCAGCTGTAACATTGTTTAATCAAGCAAAACTGGATTTAAAATCGCCTGAATCTGTTGTGTTGATCAAGAAGGCCGTTTCTTATTTGACTACTGCTCATAAAAAAGATAAGAACAATGTTTTCGCTTTGATATACTTGGCAGATATTATGTGTCAGAAGAAAGATTATGAAAAGTCTTTGAAAATTGCAAATACTTGTTTAAGCTCTTCCTTAAACAAGGAGATTATGAGGTTGGCTTACTTGTACATTGCTAGAGTAGAGCATGTGCAAGAAAAATTTGAAGATGCACAGAGAGATTACTTGAAGTCCTCCGCGATTGATGAAGTAGATGAGACAAGGTATGGTTTAGCTCAACTCAAATTGCCCAAGAAGATGGGCCATGAATTGGCTGTTGCTGATTTTGAAGACATTGTTAGAAAGTCTAATCATCCGAATGCTGACGGAAAGAAAATTCTTGCTTACTGCTACTCTCGTTTTTCTGATAAGAGAGACAAGGCAAAAGAATTATACCTTGAACTGGCCGGTCTTGATCCAGAAGACGATGATGTATGGGTAAGACTTGCTGAGCTTCATGGTGAAAACGGAGATTTCATTGAGAGTTCAGATGCCTTTAGCAATGCAGCTTCTGCGTTTTACAAGAAGCAGAACCAGTTTTCGGCTGAGCTGATCAACAATCTTGCTGTTTCCAAACATCATTCTGGAGATTATGAAGCTGCAGAGAATTACTACTTGAAAGCCTTAGGGTTTGCAGAACAAGCTCGAGATGCTGACAGAGCCAATTGGGAAGGAATTGTTGTTCTGATAAATTACAATATCGCAAGGCTCCATGAAGACATGTACGAGAGAAATACACACCCAGAATTGCTTGAGAAGGCTGTGAAAGGTTACAAAGCGATACTTGAAGAGCATCCTGGCTATATTGATGCAAAAATGAGATTGGGTTGGATTGCAGAGAAGACTGGAAAGCTTTCTGAAGCCATTGCCATTTACAAAGAATGCACAAAGATTGACGAGGCCAATGCTGATGTGTATACTTGTATTGGAAATCTTGAGTTCAAGAAGAAGCAATACAGAAATGCAAAGCATGCATTTGAAAAGATCCTGAAGAACATTAACGAAAAGGATATTTACTCTATGTTGGCATTAGGCAATGAGCGTTTGGAATCTGGAAGAGGCGAGCAAAAAGCCGATGCTAGGAATGGCTTTTACAAAGAGGCATTCAAGTCTTTTGAGAGAGTTATAAGGAAGCAACCTGCTTGCATCTATGCAGCTAATGGAATCGGTATTGCTTTGTTAGGAATGGGAAAGTATTCTGATGCCAGAGATGTTTTTTCTCAAGTCCGTGAAACGAACGAGGATGTCCTGCAGTTCCAGTTCAATTATGCACATTGTTTGGTTGAGCTTGGTCAGTATGTGAATGCTGTCGCAGTTTATGAGTCTCTGGGTGAGAAGCAAGGCGCTAAAGATTTGAATTTAACGTTGTTCACTGCAAGAGCCTATTACATTATGGGGAAACTAGACAAGCAACCATCAGCTTTGAAGAACGCAATAAGATTGATTCAAGATTTGATCAAAGCCAAGCCTGAAGATTTGGCATTATCATTCAACCTTGCTCTGTGCTATCAACAATATGCCCAAATAGTGTATGAGCAAGACCAACCGGAAAACTTGCTATCCGAAGAGAATCATGTCATTGAAGAGTTGAATGAAGCTTTATCATTGATTGACGAAGCAAAGCGCATGTTTGGCGATCTGAAAGGGAAGAAAGATGCCAGAAATCATGGTTACGATGCCCAGTTAGCCTCACAGAGAGAGAAGCATTGTGATTTTGTCAGGAACAATGTTAGTAGAAAGTTGACAAAGATTAAAGCAAATGAAGAAATGCATAGAGAAAACATTGAAAGATTGAAGAAACTTCGTGAGGTCGAGTTGGCCAAGAAAGCAGAAAAGGAACAAGAAGAACTTAGATTGAAACTGGAGAGAGAAGAACAATTAATTGAGGAAAGAAAGAAATTTTATGAACAATTTGCTGAAGAAGAAAAATTGAGAGCAGAACAGATGAGCAAAGCTCCAAAGAAGGAAAAGGAAAAGAAGAAGAGAAAGAAAAGAAAGGAGGAATCAGAAGAAGATGACGATGGAGAGGAACCGCGTGATGAGGAAACTCCAGTTGAGTCCTTGTCGAAAAAGAAAAAGAAGACAAGATTTGAAGTCCCAGATGACGAAGATGAACAAAAGCCATCGAGTACTAAAGGAAGTCAGAAGGGAAGAAAATCCAGCTTATCAGAGGAAATAATTGAAGATTCTGATGATGAAGACAAAGATAATGCTGAAGAAGAAGTCAATGGGCAACGGCCAGCCGAAGACAAACCAGAAGAGCCTTTAGCAATTAACAAAAAGGCCAAGGTTATCAACGATTCTGATGATGAATAAATGTTGGCATTAACTGAAAGATTTATTGAATTAGAAAAAGGCTAATACGAAGAAAGACGATTAAGGCTCTGCTTGAACCTCTTCAGCAGGAAAAAGTCCTTGGATAATCGAGATCCAGGATTCGACATCATCTTTAGATTTGCTTCCAAATGTAACTGTCTTTCCGCCAGAAGAGACAGAGAAAGAATAAATTTCATCTGATGTAGTAGCCAAATTAGCTTCTGCTTTTGTGTCGGCACCAAAAACCAAAATCAAATGTTTTAGATTCTCTTGTGGCCTGAAATAAGATAATTGATAAATATCACTTTCATCTGAATGCAACACAACATAACGCGAATTCCAAACTTTCCAGTAGTCACTCTGCTTGAAAAGCCAACCTTTCTTGACTATGTTTTCTGGCAAAGCAAATTTTTCTACCTCAATGTTGATCTTTGTCTTATCTGAATCATCTTTCTTTGGTTCTTCAGGCAGTATTTTCTCCTCTACGCCAGCAGCTTCCTCCTGCACTGCCTCTTCGTGTGCTGCGGGCGATTCGACAGAACCTTCTTTTGATAAATCGGCAAGCATGGCTTCCGTCGAATCTTCAATAACCAAAGAATCAACAATTTCTGTTTCATCCTTGTTTTCAGTTTCAGTCTCTGCTTTCTGTTCTTCCTCATTTGAATCTTGTTCGATAGAGGTTCCGCTAAAGGGTTCTTCCTGTTTTTGAGCAGCGACGGATCTGAATAAAGTGCTGAATTTGCTCATCAATAAGGAATTCTTTTGAGAGCTCTCAGGCTCCACATCTTCATAATACGTGCCATTAGACAATTTGGCCATGATTTCCTGATAAGCTTCCGCTTGCTCATCAACATTTTCCAAATCAGCATCATCAAATGCACGCGCCCACATTTCCATATCTTCTTTTGTATCAGCACTCACAAAGAGAGGCTTTTTGTCCTGCATGAAGAAGTACACGTGAGCACGATCGACAAACTTTAACGCACCCTTCTGTGAAACTTGTCTCAGATCAACCAGACCAATAGGAGTTTCAGATGTTTCATTTTCATAGTAAAGCACGATGCCTTTACCAGAAATAACAGCATTGGCGATAGATGAAAACAGTGCCTTATTCTTTTCAACAAACTTGGCTCCACCACTTGACTTCAATGCAACAACGTTCTTGTTATGATACGTTCTCAATAACGCAGGATCAATAGGAGCTTCGTTCATGACAAAGTATCTTTGCTTCCAGATTTGAAATTTACCTGTTTTCTTCAACATGACTCCTTTGACAGGGAAAGAAGTTTTCGTGTGTTCCTTTTGGACCTCTGATGCGATCGTTTCCTCTGCTGCAATAACATCGGAAATATCATTTGAAACATTCGCTTCAATATTTTCTTGTTCAGCCGTTGACATTATGAACTTAAACGAAATCATGGCTCATGGTTCCGCAAGATACATGGAGCTTGATGCTGATTGGCTTTCTGAGATCAAGTTTCAGGTTTGCCGTTGGTGATGGCTAAACTGTTCTACAATGCTTTGACGCCATCAGAAAATTTCAGATGTGCACATAAAGGGATTTAAGTCTAGCGAATGTTATTTTTATCGGAATTTGAAGTCTCGATGTTTGCATTCTACAGCGTTGATGGTCTTTGGAACTTTCCACTTCACAGCCTTAACAGCATACTGGTGATTGTAAATGTGGCATTTTTTGCTATTAACATGTTCTGGTACACCAGCCAAGCCCCAGAGGCTTGTAAGCCCATTCACATTCCTTCAGACAAGATTATTCTTGACAGCTCAAATTACTCAATAGTCGAAACTTCTTATGGACATCCAAGGTTTCAAGTCTCGCCTAGGCTAGTGGAGTTTGGACATAATATTTTCTTGGTCGATGCGTTCCTCAGGAGCGATGGGCTTATATGGGCTTTAATGCTACACGACAAAGGCGAAGTTATAAATTACAAGTGTGCATTCTGTGAGCAGGTTTGGCTTAACGAAACATCATTTAAACAAGACTGTTGGTCGTCTGAAGCTACGCTGGAACCGCACACAAACGCTGACAATCGGTATCGGTCGGTCGTCACGCGATTGTATACCTGCCCTCTAACAAGAAACGTCACCCTGGTAAATATTGCATTCTCTATGGTACCAAAAAGTACTTCAGACCGAATATTACAAGATCATATGATAAGGGAAGTTAATACATTCATACCCATAAGAGATTCTCGGCGGATCAGCTGGAATAATTCTACAAACAAAACTAATGAAATCACAGTCTGCTCTGGACCTCAATGGGGATTTAAACGATCTACTCTAGAATTATGGGAATGGCTGGAGTATCAGTACATAATTGGCGCAACTCGGATATTGTTTTACGTTACATCTGAAACGCCATTTTCATTTATCAATGCGATTATTAATTACTCTAAATTTATGGCTACAGAACGCAAAATATTCGATTATATAACAATACTGAATTGGTCTTACCTAAGTTCTGAAATAATGCATTTGCGATCTCAATCTGCTGTTGCAAATCATTGTGTTTTGATAGCAGAGAAAGACGCTGATTTGGTGATGTACCCGGACATTGATGAGTTCATTTATACTCCTGGTAAGCAAATTCAAGGTTTGACTCCAGTTATCAAGAAGTTTCAAGAAGATCCGCATTTAGGATCTTTAAGCTTTTACAACTGGTTTCAAGATAGATCTTGTCTCATACAAAACGAAAGTCTTCAGCTTCTCTCGTGCTTTATCAGAGAAAGCAATTACACGTTGGATGAAAACCGTCAAAAGTTTATAGCGAGACCACAAGCTATTCGATTCATTGATGTTCATGGCATCGAACCACAGTTCTATCATGGATATCACAAAATAGTCATGTCTGTTAGTGAAGCTTTTATGCTACATTTTACATACTACACCAAAACGGAATCTTGCGATATCAGCAAGTATAACGGATCAAAAACCATTTACAAAGAATTTAGAAACTACGGTGAACGCATTAAGTCGACATTATTCAATAACACATTCTTCAAGCTCCGAGACAACGAGATTCTAATGATAAATTAGTTGAGGCGATCCCGTTCTACTATGATCATCTTGTTGTTTCAACTTCGAAGTTTAATAAAAACGACTGCAGCGGAATGATGGTACACAGCCGCAAGCTCAGACGAATGACCCTGATAACTTTATGTCTTACTTCGATATCAATGATCTGGCTTTGGCTTGCGACTGATGGATTGTCACAGACTAGCGATCATGGACTTAAAGAAGATAAAACCAGCAGTATACCAATTCCTGAATTTCAACCATCATACAACTGCAGTAGCAGAAATAGTGTTTCTTACCAGATACCTCCACAATTCATCGAATTAAAACCAAACTCCCTGTATTTGATCGAAGCTTTTGTCAGGGAGAACAATGAAGTATGGACATTGGTTGCAAAAGGTGCATCACAAGATTTAAAGAGTCTTAAATGTGGCTTCTGTTTATTAACTGAAACCCCCAAGTTTGATATAAAAACAGAGTGCTGGAGTACACCTGTTGTTAATTCGCTGTCTACTTCGGGAGATGTTCATGGAAAACCTCTCGCTGCTGCTTTTGCTGTGTGCAACCTAGGGAAAACATCTATCGCATTGGAAGATGTTGCTTTTACTCTAGTTGATGCTTCACACGATGATAATGTTCTGAAGGATGATCGAGTGTATCATCCTGATCAATTCTCAATATTACGATCAGTCAAGAGAACTCCAAACAATCCCAAACGGAAGCCAAGAATTACTGTGTGTTCTGGACCGCATTGGGGGTTTGAAAGGACCACTCTGGAAGTATGGGAATGGTTAGAATACCAATATTTAATGGGAGCGTCAAAAGTTCGCATGTACGTATCGAAGGATAACACACTGGCATTCATTAATACTCTGATCAACTTCTCAAAATCTAAATTTTACAAGGATGGCATTTCTAATTTTGCTGAAATTGTAAATTGGAACAATCTACCTGATAAGAATATGCATTATAGATCGCAACTTGGTCTTGTAAATCACTGCGTGTTCCTTTCAAACAAAGATTCAGATTATGTCATGTTTAATGATGTTGATGAATATGTTTATCCAACCAGTCCTGCATCTAACAACTGGTTTCAGTTGTTGCGGCATTTTGATGAGGAGCCAAGGCTTGGTGCGATCAGATTCAAGAATTGGTATTACGACAAGACATGTCATTTAAATGGAGCAATACTTCAAACTTTAGGATGTAACATTAGAAACCAAGAACCGTGGACTTTTGGTAGAGAGAAGTATATGGTGAAACCTGATCGAGTTGGCTTTGCTGGAATACACGATATTCACATATTCCTGATGGATCATAACAAGAATTCATATAATACGAAAGATTTGAGTCCTTCTGAAGTACACTTAGCGCATTACACTTATTACTCGGCTACTAAAGACTGTAATATACAAAACGATGACGAAAAGCAGCTATTTAGTGGGGTAAATAGGTTCGGTAAACAGATAAATCAAACCATCTCGAATAACGATTTCTTTAACCACCGAAATAAAGAACTTCCATAATTTTTATTCCTATGCTTTTTATTAGTCCATCAGATTCATCTTCTTCTTCAAACTTGTCTTATAGTCTTGAATGTCACCCTTCCACTTTGTAACACACTTGTTATCAACAACCCAGATTTCTTGAGCAACTTGATTGATCAACCGGAAATCGTGACTGACCAAGACCATACCACCCTGGAAATTATTGATTGCATCAGCAAGAGAGTCGATGCATTCCATATCCAAGTGGTTGGTCGGCTCGTCGAGCAGAATTATATGTGGATTCTCATAGGCAATCACAGCAAAAACAATACGAGAGCGTTGCCCATCAGATAGAGTACCCATTTTGGCAGTCTGCATAGGACCAGAAACACCAAACTTTCCTAGCTGCTGTCTCCACCAATCGAATTCATGGTTCAAGTGAGCATACTTCTCACGCATAAAATCCAAAACATTCTTTTCCATCGGCAGGATTTCTGTGGAATGCTGATTATACTGTGCCAGTTTCAAAGACATATGACGACTGATACGACCAGCAGTTGGAGTCAATTCATTCAACATCAACTTGAGTAAAGTGGATTTTCCAACACCGTTCGGCCCAACCAACGCAATTCTGGAATCTGTGTCAATAGCCAAGTCCAGATGCTTGTATAAGGCGTGATCAATGTTTCCATCGTAAGCAAAAGCAACATCATCAAAAGATAAGACTGGCGGAGGTAACTTCTCAGGATCATTGAAACGGAAAGTAAAGACGTGATCCTTAACAACTTTTTCGATCAAGCCATCAGCCTCCATCTTATCCAAAATCTTTTGTCTGCTCTTAGCTTGACGCACCAGGTTGGCATATGTACCACAAGAAGCAATGAATTTTTTGATGTGAGCAATTTCTTCCTGCTGCTTGTTGTACATCTTCATTTGATTAGTTTCTTGCTCTTCACGAGTCTTGACGTACTGATCATAATTACCAGAGTAGTAAACCAATTTACCACGCTGCAAATTCATGATGTTTGTGCAAACATTGTTCAAGAAATCTTGGGAGTGAGAAATCAAGACCAAAATTCTGTCATAATGCTTCAAATAGTTTTCTAACCAAACACAAGCTTCCAAATCCAAGTGATTAGTAGGCTCATCAAGCAATAACAAGGTAGGCCTGTTGAATAGCGCTTTGGCCAAACTGACACGCATTCTCCAACCACCAGACATGTCTTTGGTCTTCTTTGCCATCATTTCCTGAGTAAAACCAAGACCAGACAGAATCTGAGAGACACGCGCTTCAAAAGTATCAGCGTCCATTCTTTCAATACGGTCATACAAATCTTCAACCAAGGGCGATTCTGGGCCTTCAGTTTCGACAATGAGATCAACCTGCTCTTCTAAACGCTGCAATTCACGCTTAGCTTCATCAACAACAGCTTCTACAGCAGTCATTTCAGTCTTGTGAAACTCTTCGTTCAGAAGGAAAATGTCGATGTGTTCTGGGATAGGAACTTCTCTTGCGGCCAATGCCTGCAAGAATGTAGACTTGCCAGAACCGTTCGCGCCCAACAAACCATAACGTCTTCCCATAGTCAATTCGATATTTGTGTTTTCGATAAGCTTCTTGCCATGAAACTGCAGAGAGAACTGTTCGATCTTGACATCCTTCGCAGTAGCAACCGAAGCGAGAACACCAGTGCAAGTGCGCGCAATGTGCCTGTTAAGATCTTCTTCTTTTGATACTTCATTGGTGCCAGCAATAACGGAAGGAAAAGATCCGTTGGAATTCGTGGATAGCGTCGACATTCTTTCCGATAAGTCTTCTGCTGATGAGTTTGGCGTGGCCTTTTTAGTTTGTGCCTTATCCTTCTTCTTTTGAGCGGCTGCTTTTGCTGAACGACCCATTTCTGATGGTTTTTTCTGATAAATGGAAAATTTGAGTTGAAAATTTTTGTAGTGTTTGACTTTGAATTTTGACCCAATCAGATCGCAGATGGCACTGATTGTGGACCTTCCAACGGTAAATCGTTGGCTTTGATCTGTTTGGAAGAGTTTGGTCGCGAGGTTGCGTCTGAAATAGTCTGCATTGGGAAAGAGGTTGACTTGACTGCATCCAATATAGCCTAACTCCAACACCAAACAATTTTCATCCGATGCCCGCAAACGTACCAAGATCAGCTTACTCGAACAGCAGCAACATGAATTCCATTAAGGCAGATATCAGAGATATTTGCTTAAGACAGAGTTTGATCGCTTTCATGATACAAGGCCATAACACCATATCCAAAAAAGGTAACATCAGTTAGTAACTTTCCAGGTGCACTTTCTCCTGCTACTGGACCATTAGTTATACAGACACTTAAGAGAAACGATTTATGTATGTTTATTTCTTATGTCAGCAAACCTTTCCTCAAGCACTTGAACCTTCACTACCAAAGGGTTGATTACAGCCATTAATTCCTTTTGGTTGTCGATCATTCTCGATTCGATATCCTTCAAGTTCTCCCTCATTCTGATTTCAATATNATTTATGTATGTTTATTTCTTATGTCAGCAAACCTTTCCTCAAGCACTTGAACCTTCACTACCAAAGGGTTGATTACAGCCATTAATTCCTTTTGGTTTTCTCTCATTATCGATACGATATCCTTCAAGTTCTCCCTCATTCTGATTTCAATATCCTTCTGGTTTTCTCTCATTCTGATTTCAATGTTATCAATTTTCTTGTCAAGGTGATCAATCTTAATACCAACTTGCCTTTCAACATGTTGCACTTGATTCCCAACAAAATAAACAAATGCACCAATGACGGCAGAAAACCCCGCAAATACCAAACCAACGCCTTTAGCATTGTCATTGAATGTTTTCCAGTTAATTGCAGGGGATTCAGCTTCAGCGGAGTAGTTGCGAACAGGCAAACTTAAACGGTTGCGCATGCGAGTGAAGAAAGTTCTTTGGAAAGTCATTTCTGAAAAACGAGGGTGAATCATGGGATTAACGACTTTCAGCCAATCACGACACCCCAGTTCACCGAAAAGAGCCAACAGCTAAGTTCTGTAATATACTAGCGGTAGACGCTTCACAGCCCACATCCAATGCGCTCTTCATTGCTACACGAAGCCCGATGGCCGTTTTAATAGCGAACTCAGATGGAATTAGACTGTTAGAAGCAGAGTTGTAATCAGGCGACGAATCGATATTGTAACAATGCAAAGGTATCACGCACAGATAGCCTTTCCGTGGTCATGCAGATACTTTATAAGTTCATCCTGCGCATATCTGGCATCTGTTGTGTTAATTAAAGCTGAGCTCAGGAATATTCTTCTCGTTACGAAAAGAGGGTGATATTGCATGGAGTTATCACAACCAGTTGATGTACGGTGCTCTGCGAAAGCTCCCGTAGATACAAGGCTTCTTGTTTAATATTTGCAGAAAGGCATGAGACAGTGCTGGAAATACATGTCCATACGCCCTGTTAAGATGAGACTTTATAATAAATTCTAGTGGAACCCTGGACGCACACCTATTTTAATACTACTTATTGATTTTCAATCATGATCATTCTTGGAGTAGCTGTTAAAGAACGTTTCAACTAATGGATGTAACAGAGCGATCATCCTCCTTTGAAGCGCTTCAGAGTTGACTGATCTTGACTGGAGAACAAGGTGAAGATTCAGTTCATACTCAAACAACGAACAGAGTTAAGGGTTATAACTGGTAGCGCAAAGAAGGAGGGTCTCCTGTAAGGTATTTCTTTGTTGGATGATGGAAAAGTTTACAGCGCACGCAATTGTTTCAGCACGTAAAAACATTGATGAGATTGCTTGCCGCTCAATAGACACGTTTTACTCTTTTCTTATTTTCAAAATCATTTTCTTCGGATAATTAAACGAGTTAGCATTGTGTGTCATCATAGAAAGATCGTTTGTTCCAGTCATGGTATCGCCACGAAATGATCAAAGTGCGCTTCAACCATCGGTCGAAACATCGCATGAGAAGGGCATACATCTCCGTAGAGAGGGAGACATGCATAGCAAGTAATTCTGGCGCACAGTTATAAATTCATGATCTAAAATCAGGCTTTACTTGACAGAGGGAATTGTTGTATAAAACTAAATGACGAGCATAAAATCTTCTATTTCTATCACTCTCTCAGATCTTAATTTCCTCTTTTGATGTCAAGTAGCCAAGGCGCCATGCAGTGCTGAAACAACATCAATAGCGATTACTTAATCAACTTTAACCAAAATATAAAAAGAACCCGGTGAAGGACGATGATGTAAAGTTCAGATAAATGAATGAAGGAATCACAAATTCATTGCAATAATTTAAAGAAATCCATAACTTTTACAGCTTTGCTTGTCTTCTTCCTCTCAATTCGCGTTGAGCTTCTGATAATTCCAAGACTCAGCCGAGTGTTGATTTACATGGAGGTCACACACCTCTTACTGATCTATGTTTAGAGACAATAGATAAAGTATCCATACCTGATGGAAAAGAACATCTATTCGAAACCTAAAGTTGAAAACCAAACACAAAATCAGCCAATAGAATCACGCCTTCCGTGCCCCTGAAAACGTGAACAACTATAATCAAGTTCCTTGTACCGTCTGTATTCTTAAAAGAGTCCATCGGGCACTTGCATATTTTTTGACCCAATCAGATCGCAGATGGCACTGATTGCGGACCTTCCAAGGGTGTGTATGGATGTGATCATCGACATGTTTATTTCTGATGATGATTATGTGTCAATTTGCAGGCTGTTGCAAGTGAGTAAGAGAGTTTGTGAATGGGTATCACATAGTTCTGTATGGAAGAGGTTAATCAGGATCAAATGGCCTTCTTTGTATGATATCGAAGAACTTTCTTTACCTGAATGCCTAAGAATAGTTCTAGAGCACGAGCACACTTTAGAATGCTACAGGAAGTATGCACCGAACTATCGCTTTGACTGTGTGAAGTTGCTGCCTGGAAATTGTGGCTTAGTTGCTGCTGAGCTGGGAAAGAACGACTCTGCTTTGAAGCGCCCAGATATCAGAGATCGGATATATGATAGACATTCATCAGAGGCTCATGATGTACGGATTACAGACTTTTACAATATTCCCAAGAGGTTACCGGTCACGAGACTATGGGGCGACAAAGATTTTACGTTCTTTTCTACGACGCTGCCAACTTTACCAGATGTAAAGAGCTGGAAGAGTGTCTCATGCATTAATTATGATTTTGAATCAGAAATATATGTCTTTATGGTGTATGGAAGCGTTGATAGAAACGGCAAAGAAACACTGTTCAAAGTCTGGACTTATTCGCTGCCAGAGAAGCGCATAATGGAAGAGTACGATGGAGAAGTTTTCAAGTTCTCTGATGCTTCAGTGTTTAGAGACACTGAGAACAAGAAGCTTCACTTGTCTTTTTCATCAGGTTCTAATCTTTTGGCTGTCACGTTAGATCAAGCAACAGGCAGCTTCTCGGCTACTAAGAAGAAGAGTTGGTCTTCTTGGTGGAACTTGGATCTTTTTTCAACTTTTGGTGTATATTTAGAACTCGAGTATCTTAGTAACAGAACGAGTCTGTCATTTATCCGCGCATATAACCTTGGCTTTGAACATTTGGTTGATTTCGACCTGTTGCCGAGTTTCTATGATGGAGAATTTAGAAAATCATTCTGCCTTTATTTTGTTTCAGTGGGAATCGACACGTTTAAAATCAAAGATATCTTGATACCGCGCAGAGTTGGAATTGTTTCAAAGTCAAGCACAGATTCAAATCAGACCTACACTTTACTGAAATACAATACAAAGGGTAAATACGAAATACTCTGCAGCAAACCGGCATCTGTGAGAGCTATTATGGATTCCGCCCCTTTTGAGTACATTAGAACAAATCGATTATATCAAGTTGGTCCATGCACTTTGTTGTCTTTCCTATCAAACGAATTGTTTGATGCAGAAAAGATGGAGAAGATACTATGAGCTGGACTGTTAACTTGACAAAGTCTCATAAAAAGATTTTATTCCGGCGCGCCAAATTTCAGTATATGTTGTGCTACAAAAAGGCTCATAAGTATCAGAGCTCTTTCCTTCTGAACCTTTTACATAGTCTTTGCTTCGGTGCAGGAGGTGCAGGAGCATCTTGTGCTTTTGGAGTTGAACTATCACCCTGAGAATTCTGTGGCGTTTTACCATTCTTGCTCTTGAAAATGTTCCTGATCTCTTCAATAGTTCCAACAGCAATGTAATACTCAAAATCATAAGATTCGCCATTCGTAAGTGCGAAATTCATCAATGGTGCAACGTAAGAACAGTCGCTAGGAGCAGGATTTTCATCAGGGCCAACTCTGTAAGATGTTATCAATGTTGCTTTAGGAGAAAAAATGCCAACGCCTTTACCCGTGTTTGGATCAATGTATGCAGCCCATTGTTCTGTGATCTTGCTCCTAAAAGGGGAATCTATACCTTTAGGATATTCAGTTCTTATTTTATCATCTGTCCATGGTTTATCGCCATCGTACAGCATCAATGATGATAGCTTTCTATCAAAGAAGGCTGCTGGTATTTCTTGATTCTTCACAGGACTTCCATCAGTTCCGGTATACTTAAACTCTACAGAGACTTTAACACTGTCTTGCAGCAGTTCCATTCTAGTGTTAATGGCCATATCATTTCTAACCGTGTTTCCGGCCCAGTCTGCAGGATATGTCACAGCTTCAACAACCGTGTCTGAGACCTTTTCACAGGTATCAACTTTCGATTTCTTATTTTGCCAACTACCAACTTGTACACCGTTCATGGGCCAATCTTTACCATTCCACTTGTTACCTTCAGGCTTTCCGTAGAACGAACTCTGAATCCATCTACCATAGTCCCACGTGTTCACCATGTTGAAGTTATCAGACTCTTTCATATTCTGCACGAGACCTATGCCGCAACCTTTGAAAGGATCTACTCCAAACTTGATCATATCATTTCCCAATTCTATTGTTTTCCCTTCGGAACCATACTCCAACTCTTTAATCGCGCACACAGAACTAATATATGCCAAGCTAAGAATCGATAGTCTAACGAACATAGCTTTAGACAAAAGAATTGATGTTGATTTTACAGATTTTCGGGTTGGTTGCAATATCAAGATCCAGCATGCAATCAAATCCATTCTATTGGTCAGTTTTTATACTTCTTGAAAATCTGTCGGATATCTGATGATGTACCAACAGCTATGAAGTACGAGTATTCGTAAGACTGTTGTGGCATAATGCTAAAGTTCATTAGTGGCGCCATGTAGACGCAATCGCTGACTTTGTTGCTTCCATCATTGCCAACGCGATAACTTGTCATGAAACCAGCTTTTGAGGAGTAAATTCCAACACCTCGATTTGTCGAAGGATTGATGTAGGCTGCCCAATTCTCTGGAAGTTTTGGTCTGTATGGACGGTCAATTCCGCCAGGATAAGCTCTTGTCAATGCATGATTTGCCCAAGGAACTCCTCCTGAGTAGTACACTAACTGTGATAATGATCTATCAAAGAATGCAGCAGGTATTTCTTGATTTCTGATTTGATGTCTTTCGCTGCCAGTGTATGTCATTGAAGCCTTGACTTTAACCGTGTCGGCCAACAATGTGATCACAGTCGTGATCTTTACCGTTGTTACAAGTTCTTCTGATGCCCAGTGTCTTGGATGAACAACTGATATGATCGTGTCATGTTTGGCTTTATAGCAAGATATCACCCTACCAGGCTTATTTTTCCAGCTTCCCACTTGAACCGGATTGAAAAGCCACGGTTTACCGTTCCAGTTGCTTCTGTCTGAATTTCCGTAGTAAGACGCTTGAATCCAACGACCATAGTCCCAGGTATTGACCAAATTCTTTGAAGGCTCTCTTCCTTTTAGATCATTCAGCAAACCGATTGCACACCCTTTGTTCGCATCAACACCTACTTTGATATTGCTGTTTGAAAGTTCAATCACCCAACTGTTCCTGCCATAGAAGTAATCTGGCTGGGTAAATGCTAGACCCAAAAGTATGCAGAATGCGAGAGGTTTCATCACACGATAACAGTAGTAGTCATCACGCCACCAGCTTTTATTTCGAGTCGTTGCTTAGCAACCGCATTCCTCATCAGCACGCAAAACTTGTTCAGCGAATGCTAATAACACCAGCAGCAGCTAAAATTTGCACTTTCTCCCTAACAGATGGGTTCTTCAAATGGTCTCTAGCGGCCTCAGGGTTAGTGCTCATTTGTTCCAAGATTTGTCTCATCACTGGATCAGCCAAAATCTCTTGAACTTTAGGATTCTGCATAGCTCTCTTTAACTTCTCTTCCTGAGAAAGACTTTCATCTTGTCCTTCATCTGCACCATAACCCATCATTGCAAATTGAGCCTTCTGTTTTTGTGACTGCAATTCAGCAGCATTCTTTCCTTGATGATATTCTGCGTCAACAACTAGAGCGTCATCACAAGTCTGCATACATTTCGTGTATTCCTTCATCTGAAACTGAATAGCAGCTTTTCGGATGTATGCCTTGATGAAAGTTTGATCCAAAGAGATTGCCTTTTCAACATCTCTCAAAGCTTCAGGAAGAGCCATCAATTTTGTATAGCAGGCAGCACGATTGCTATATCCACGTGGATCTTTTTCAGCCCGCTTAATAGACTCGCTGTAAAAGCTGACCGCTTCGGCATATTTAGAGTCTTTAAACAATTCGTTTCCCTTCGTACGTGCTTCATCAGCTTTAGCAGGGTCTTGATAAGCTTCCCTTTCAAGTCTGTCTTTAATTGCTTCAGCTTCTTTCAACCTATTCAATGTTTCAGCATTGCGGTGTTCAGTTAGAGACTTTTGCAAGAATTTAATAGCCTCAGTATAGTTCTCCAACTTAAAGTAAGAGTTACCAATGCGATAAAGAGCACGAGCAATATGTTTAAAATCTGCTCTTACCTCTCTTCCTCTCTCAACAGCTTCTTCGCAAACTTTAATACAATCATCATACTTTCCGAGCTCAAACAGAACAGCGCCCTTGTTTGTCAAGATTGTTATATCATCCTTGTATAATTCCCAAGCAGCAGTGTACTTTTCCAAGGCTTCATCAAACTTCTTTTGCTTATAAAATCCGTTTGCTTGTTCCTTGAGTTGTTTTGCCTTTGCTTCTTCTTCTGGAACAGGCTCTGGCTCTTGCTCAGGTTCAGCAGGAGGAGCAGGTTCATAAGCAGGTTTTGACTCAGTCTTTGGTGGTTCAGTATCAACAGGCATGTCATCCTGTCCAGGATCTGCCATCTTAATGTCAATGCCACTGAAAACAGCCATAGTTTTAACAATACGCGGATCGCTCAAATAGTTCACCATGGAGTCTGGATTCTTCTGAATCTCTTGCAACTTTTCCACGTAATCGCGCTGTGTCAAGAATGGTGCCAACTGAGGACTTGCCGCAACTTTAGCTAAAAGGTCTCCGCTAAACATGTTGCCAAACAAGTTACCCATACCACCAGGACCTGCGCCACCTGAAGCACGCGCACTCAAAGCGTCTTCCAACCCTTTTTTCAATGCAGCGTTATTAGGATCCAATTGTAAACCTTTTTCGTAAGAAGCAACGGCATCGTCAAACTTTCCCAGACCAAACAAAGCAGCACCTTTACGGCCGTAACCTTTGCCCCATTCAGGCGATAATCCAACACACTTTTCAGCATCTTCCAAAGCTTTTTCGTATTCCTTTAGACCGCAGTACGATGCTGATCTGTTGCTGTAGAGGACGTGATTAGCATTGTCCTTCTGAATCGCATTAGTGAACAGTTTAATTGAAGTGTTGTAGTCGCCACTCTGGAAAGCAGCGTTGCCCTGACGTTTCAAATGTTCAGCAGTTAATTCGGTGTCTGTAGTCATTCTTTGGAAACGGAACAATTCAGAAACTCCAAGAATGATTCACTGATTGGAGTAGCAAGCTTCAAATTGTAAACGGGAATCGTTTCACCCTTAAATTCCGGAAGGTAGCATCGATCATCGAGAGTGGGTGCACGCGGCATTCAAAGAGAGGCTTGTTGTGATATCTAAATGGTTTGACGCATTTATCACGACTTGTTTCACGTGCGATACTAATGCTGCGTCTTTCTCGATTCCAGGATGTTCCCAAAGTCAAAAAAATAAGTCCTGTCATCGTGTGAATAGTAGAGGATGTTGTAGTATCCGGCAAAAAGTCCCTGATGCCTCCGAGGGGGGTCGAACCCCTGACATTTCGGTCACTCAGTTTGATACGTGTAAAAGCCGAACGCTCTACCGACTGAGCTACGAGGGCGCGACGAGTATATTGAAGTTTCACGTCGGTGTAAGTAATTGAAGGTTTAACGATGAATGCCATGTTTTAACATCGCACGGCTTAGTGTTTTACGCAGCAGAATTAAGTTTCACAGACCGACTGCATCAAAGTAACAAGTTCGTTTGAGAGTCTTTCATAGCAGGTTTAAACTTTGTCGAGAATCTCTTTTCGAGCTGCCGCAAGCACCACAACAATCTCGCTTTGTTCGAGTTCTACAACAACCGATTCAAAATGGTCTCAACCAACATACTGATGCTATTTGCAATGTATTTTTATGAAAGAGAAAGAAGAAAAAGGAAACTCGAGGAGGAATATGAGGCGGCACAAGAGGCTCCGGTGAGAATTGACCTTGATGATTTACCTGAACCTGCAATAACGATGTTTCGCTATGATGTTGATCAGATAAGGACTCTTGCTACGGAGTTGGGATTTCCGGAACGTGTCAAGGCAAAATATGTCCGTGGTAGGGGCATAGAAGCTTTGTGTATTCTCTTAAGGAAATTGACTTATCCCTGTGATTTTGAACACTTGACCTCATTGTTCGGAAGATCACCTTCAAAGTTACGCAAACTGTTTAACTACGCTTTGGATTTCATTTATGACAAGTACCATCACTTATTGGATATGAGCACTGAAAGGCTGTTGAAGTTGAAACCGAAAATGCCATCATTCGCTGAAGCTGTTTCAAGTCAAGGGGCTCCTTTAAAGAACATTTTTATGATATTGGACGATACTAGAATCCAAGTTAGTGAGCCAGAACTTCATCAGGAGGAGCTCTCTGACGGAGAGGGAAGTTATTGTTTATCGTTTCTCAATTTCTCTCTTCCTAATGGCATTATTTTTGCGTCTTATGGGCCAGAAGCTGGCGCGGCATGTAATTGTGGTTTATGGTATGACTCTAATGCAGAGCAATGTCTTGAAGAAGCTCTTCCTAATCGAGAGTTTGTTCTTTACGGCGATTCCAGTTTCGAGCATGTAAATTCACCTTATCTGCATACACAACCAATTGAAACAGATGATGAAACATCAAAGCATGCAATCCCAGAGACCAAATATTCTCTGGAATGGGTAAATGGCACTTTGATGAGCGAATGGGAAGATATCGAGGATCACGAAGAGTTAAATGATAAACTAACAGCGGTAGAAAAGTTGTATGCGGTTTCAGTTCTGCTAACAAACTTTCTAACATGTCTGGAAGGCCAGAATGAAATTGGTTTCAAGTTTGGGACAGAACCGCCAACTTTATCCGAATATCTAAATGAGTATTAATTCCAATAGACTTTAGTGTATCCTGGAACGAAATCATTTACGGCTTGGACTAAACACAAAGCGATTTCAGTTTGTTTGAATGGAAACTCGCGGCAAGTTTGGGATGAAACACAGCTCGCTCTTACATGTTATTCAAATTCTGAGAATATTCTGACTGCACAGCAACGGCTTTCCTAGCTCAGTTGGTAGAGCATTAGACTTTTAGGAGAAATCCAGGAAATCTAATGGTCGGGGGTTCGAGCCCCCCGGAGAGCGTTTCTTTTTGCATTTTTTGGTTTCACTTCCTATTGCAAGTTGATCATTCAGCTGTCTATAATTTTAAGCTTCATTCAGAAAGAATTCATTTTATTTAATAGTAGGCAAAGTATACTAAGCCGTATCGTATGATAAATGTTAAAAGTGTTCCAAATACAAACTGAACAACCATTAGAAGATACGTAAGCTTCCATTCTTCCATTTCGCCAAACCATACAAGCATCAGATTCAAAAGCGTGAGATTATTCACTTCGACAAATTCCTTTTCTGAATCTGAATCTCTTTTGATTCGAACAAGACCAAATAATTCGTAGACTCTCAAACAAAATAATCCCAACTTGTTTCCAGACTTCATATTGACTTTAACATAAGACACTGTTAGCTTTCCTGTTTTCTCATCAAATCCTGGCATTCTATGGCGTGGGCATCCAATTATTCGGCTGAGTTGAGGCAATCCATAAACAAAATTAAAAATCTGAGGTATAAAGAACAGTAACAGCGTCTTGCTATACCTTCCCAATATACCCACACACGCAAAAGTCATTCCTGCAAAGTAACAGAAAGTATCACCAACAAACACTTTGGCAGGATACTTGTTCTTCAGAAACAAAGCCAATGAAACAAAAGCGAAGGGTATCAGTAAATACAAAGAGAATAAATGAACTTCCTGTGACTGTTTAGTAAGAGATTTTGCTTCTGCTATTAATGGACCAATAGGATTACTCAGAATGTAAAGACTATCATTAAATATCAACGACAGCGCGATGATCAAGCTTTGCCCAACTTCAATTCCGTTGATACCAGCAAGGATGTTTATAGAATTAGTGCAAAACACAGAAAGCATCGACATGTAAACATAATAAAGAACTCCGATATCAATAACTGAACCAAATATAAATGTTAACGGCTTCGGAATTGCAATCGTTGTAACACCATAAGTTGTTGAGTACACAAGTAACAAAGGAATTGACGCGATCGTAGGAATTATCAATTTATACCTCCACTTTAAATCCAAAACATCATCTGAGAATCCCAGGAAGAGCATACAAGTCAGTGATAGAAGAGCACTCAAGTAAATTGCCAAGCGATCATAAGGAAAGTTCGAAGCATGAAACATCCAAGGCAGAAAAGGTACCGGAATGTAAATGAAGACGCAGATCAAATAAACTAAACCGGAAACGACGCCCATGGCTTCCGGAACTTCTGGTCTGTCTTTCCGGTGAAGGTCTCTTCCGTAAAGTCCCTTTTGCTTAAAATTCTCCATGAGTAGCTCATTACTCAACAGCCTTAACGTAAAGAAAAATCCACAGACAGAAACTATAGTCGATATCGTCAGCGACGTCAGTGGCGAGTAATTGTCCAGCTCGATCAACGGCAGCAGATTCAACAGGAATGCAAACATTTGAAAAATTAGAGCCTCAAAGCGCCTTTATTGGGTTCTGCCAAGCTTTTCCAAAAGAACTTTTACCATATCCTTTCTTTCAATGAGAACTCCATCCTTCGGAGCTGGATCCACGTCCTTGGAATTCTGTTTCAGTTTCACTTTACCTTGAGCTATTTCATCTGTTCCTGCAATGACCATCCATGGTATTTGGTTCTCTTCTTTGTCACAGTACTCAAACTGTTTGATCAGCTTTGGTTTAGTTTTTTGCATAAATTCTGCCTTAATTCCAGCGTCCCAAAGTTCACAGCATATCTTCATGCGATCCTCCAAGCAACCATTAGGAGAAGCAACAAATACTTCAGTAGCAACGTGACGCGGTTTCACTGGTTGAAGAGAGGCTTTGTACTTCAGAATTGAAAATATTCTTTCTACACCAACACTGAAACCAACGCATGGGATCTGCGCATTCTTTTGTGCAAACATACCTACCAAATTATCATATCTTCCACCTCCAGCAATAGAACCAATACCAACACCTTCATCTTCTTTTGATGAAGGGATATTCAAATTATTCACAACTGCTTCATAAATGACACCAGTATAATAGTCAAGGCCACGAGCCAAACTAAGATCGAAACGCACTCTGTCTACAGCTGAAAGAACTTCCAAATAGGAAAATAGGAGTTTCATGTCTTCTAAACCCTTCTTAGCGCGAGCATTTGTTGCTAGCGGAGAATTTGCAAGTAAATCATCAATAACTTCTTTGCCACCGCTCAGTTTAACGAAAGTTCCGATTTTATCAGCGACTTCAGGCTGTAAACCCTTTTGCTCACACATTTCCTTCTTGACTTCTTCCCATGGTAACTTGTCCAACTTGTCTACAGATGAACAAATTGTTCTGAATTTGTCTTCGGAAACACCAACAAACTCAAAGATACCATCCAAGATTGCACGGTGGTTGACTTTAATAGTAAAGTCTCCGATATCCAAAGAACCCAACACTTCCTTCATGACACGAAGAGCTTCAGCGTCTGGAACCATCGGATCAAACGTTCCAGCAATGTCAAAGTCACACTGATAGAACTCCCTCATGCGCCCTTTAGTCATTGCAGGTTGATCTCTTCTGTAGACTTTAGCAATGTGATATCTTTTCATGGGACTTTTGCAGTCAGTGTTCAAAGCCAAATACCTCGCGAACGGAACAGTCAAATCATAACGCAATGAACATAATTCACCGCCCTGGTCCTGCAAATCGTAAATCAACTTTGAATCTTCTCCATACTTTCCAGACAGGATTTCCTTCAATTCGAAAACGGGAGTGTCAATAGTGACTGCGCCGTGCTTTTTGAAGATTTCCGTTACGGTACCAAAAATCTTTTCACGGATGGCCATATCAGCAGGAGTGTAATCGATGGTACCCTTCGGAGTCTTGACAGTAATTTTGCTCTTTGCTTGCTTCTTATCACCGGAACCGTTTGCCAAGTTTAACTCTTTCATCTGAGCTTGGATCTCTTGGATCTTCTTGTTAGTGGCGTCTATTTCTATAGCAGGCGCACCAGCCTTCTCTTGGGACTTCAAAGTGGCACGCGCTTGCTTAAGTTGGTTGATAAGATCCTCTTGGCCAGACATCGTCACTGTATAAAAAGAATTTTGTTGTGATCTGCTCAGTACTGCAGCGCAGGTGTTGACACGTCTAACTGAAGGCTGAACGCGTAGGAACGTACAGCTGGAGGTATTCAGTGATGAACGGAAAGGTAAAGTGATGTGATATAAAGACATTATGAGAAAAAGCGAGTCGTGGTAGTTATGTCGGCTGTCTTCAAATTGCAGATATCACGAGGGAGTTAAATGCAAAGAACTTTCAGCCTTTAATATTTGCGTAGCTTCTTAACCAAGAGTCCATTAACAGGAATTTGGCCAATAGGTTGGCTCCGCATTGTAAAGCAAGAAAAAGACCCCTGAGCTCTGCAATGCCGTACAATCTTGTCGATCTTCTCATCGAAAATCGATTTAAGGTCGCATATAGAACTTTTTGCCATGCCGCGCAAGCGCAAGAAGGATGAACCTTCCGAGGAAGCATCCGTGATATCGGAGGAAAAGAGCACCGCTGCTGGGGGCAATGGGAACGGTTAAAAGGTCAGCCGGTCATTCATACTTTAGTAATAAGTCTGCTTGGAAGGATCAGGTCCTTTTAACCCTGGCGAGAGACATTGCCCGAATCTATGAAGTCACGCGCTAATCATGGAATATTTTGTGACATTTCTGTCCAATCAGGTTCGATTTTGTCGGGATTCGGAAACAGCGACTCAACTCTTCGTATCATCAAAATGAATCAAGCACAAAATAGGCAAGAGAATGTTGCTATGCCCGAAGCCGAGGTAGGTAATCCGGATGAGATTTGGATACTCAGAGAAGGCGCGGCATGCGCAGATGTGTTCCTCTCGTCAAGTCTTCCTGCTGATGTTAATAACGTTGCGGGCTTCCGTCGTCATATTAAGAATCACTACAATGACTACTCCTCCATAGATGCCGACAAGATCTTAATCAAGGACAAGGTTGGG
>JALGPX010000170.1:0-11501 GCA_023515795.1 Amoeboaphelidium occidentale | reverse complement strand
TACAAGCGATTGCCCGCAGGCAGAGCAACTCAGAAGAAGCCAAATTGAATCTTCTCTGATTGTAATTAGGCTTCTTATTAACAAGCGGGAGGTTCTTCGCTCAGAGCCTGCGAGTATTCAAGCTCAAGCTTTCGACATATCTTTGAAGGCTACAGAACTCGGAGAAATTACTGTTCAATTCAATGAAATTCCAAAAGAGATTAAAGTAGAGATTTTTGAGAAGGGACCATTTATTGATACCGTAATTGGAGAAGCAGTAATACCAATACCGGATGTTACCAGAGAAATAAGAACGATTGATCAAGAGATATCCAATATTCATTTCGAAGGCAAGGAGTTCAAAGTATCTTCAGCATATGATACTTATTCCAAAACAGGCGATTCGAAGTCGATAAAAAGAACCCAAAGCGGCGATTTGAGATCTTACAGAGGAACTGTCAGAGTTATTACCGTGTGGGATGTTGACGAGAAAGATCGCACTATGGCACCAAACCTGAGACAAGTACAGAAAAGCAAAGATAATGTGCCTGATAATAGTACGCTTGACCCAAACGATTTGCGGAATCTGAATGAGACTGAAAATCTTATAAGCGATGATCTGGATTCGGAAAAGGTTACTGCAAGCGAAAATGAGCTCTCGTTAGAAGTTAATGCGTCAAAGTTCAACTCTAAAAGATTCGAGGTTCTGCGATTGAGAAATGACCGGAGTATTAAGTTTCAGGGGCCCGTTCCTTTATGTGATGATGAAATACCTGAAAATTGGCTAGAATCTAAAGATAATTATGCTGATGGAAGTAATGCCACAGCAGAAACACCACCAGAAACAATTCAATTGCTATCTGATTTTCTGGGACGTATCAAGAAGCATGAATTATACAAAACCGTTAACAATCTTCCTACTATGCATTTATTATCAATACATGACGTTGTGCGCGAAGAAAGTCTTCCTGAAGCAGCAAAGGAGAACTTGCTCAAATTCTTGTTTGGTCAGCGCCGTCCTTTGAAGCCAGAACGGAGAAAGCGGATAAGCAAAGCAACTGCTCGTCCGGAAGACTGCAAAATTGTTTGCCGTATTCTGCGTGGTTTCAATGTTCCTGTAAGAAACGCCGAGTTTGATGGCATTTCACAAGCAGATCCGACTATGAAGAAAGATCTAGGCTATGTTAATACGTTTGTCGAGGCTCGATTTCAAAACTTAAAACAAAGATGCGCTGCAGTGGAAGGTTCTTCACCTCAATGGAATGAGACCATAAGTTTGCCTTTTAACCCACCAAATGGAGAATTTTCGCCTGAAGTATTATCTGCTATAAACGATAGTATCCATGTCAACTTGTATGATGAGTATACTACAGAAATTTTACAAAATCGAAATGGCAGTGGAATGGAATCTTTTGAGAGGAGGGAGAAAACTTTACTAGGAACAGCTACGATTGCATTCTCAAATCTATACAAGCATACCGTCATCGAAGGAAAATTATCTTTAAAAGTTCCAGATGTTCTCTTTGGGTATGAGAAAAGTGAAAAGGAAAAGAATTCCTCTGGATTATCCAACGATGAAGCACAGGTCGAGGTGTTTATTTCTTTGGAGCCTGTGTTGGAGCAACCAAAATCATTGCGACCAAAGGTAAAATTAGATCTACTCGAGTAATTGTTTTAGTTTGTATCGGATGAAAGTGAAGATGTTCTTCAAATGGCACAAAGATGGATACGTCGTGGACTGAAAGACAGGCCATTAAATCCTTTGGTGCTAGATATGGAAGGAAAAACAACTCTGATAACGAGATTTATACGTCCTCTTAATCCACCATCAGGCATCAATTCTGTTGAACATACTTCAAGATTTGTTGCATCGATCCCATTCCTTGAACATGCTCTTATTTCTGCACCTGGAGATTTGTGTTGCAACAGCAAACAGCTTTTGGACATAGGTGCTGGAAATGATATAGAACATTCTATCCTGCTTTGTAACTATTTACTCCAGTTGAAGAGGTCTGCGTATGTTATCATAGGAAAAAGTTCGCCGGAGGGACAGTCTGCATATGTTCTTGTTGATGAACTTGGACAAGTTAACAGAGCAGTAAATTCTCAAAGCAAGTTGCGAGGAATTATTATGATCAACCCATTATCGGGTTTATCATACTCTCCAGCAGATTCTAATTGTCCTCTTACTGAAATCTACATCGTATTCAACCAAGAAAATGCTTGGGCAAATATTCAATCTGCTTCACAGCCTTCAAAGTTAAATTATGTTTTCACAGCAAGATCAGAGTGGCTACCTCTTCTACCTCCGAATAAGCACAAGGATCTTACAAGTGTTCAGCCAGATAAATTATCTTACAGCGAAATACCGAAAAAGAACATCAAGGACATGGAAAGATCAATACATGGTTACCTCACAGATCTAATCGAGAAAAAGAGAGTGAAACTTGGGACTAAATGGAACAAATCATGTTCAAAAGTATTTGAAATTGCGTTACCTGTTCTAGAAGAAAGAAAGCAAGGCAAGAAATCATCATCGCTAAATGCATTCTTTACAGAACTCAAGAAACTTCAAACAGTTTACAAGATCAAAAGCTTTTCACTGAACAAACCTTTCACGTGTATTGAAGATGTTCGTGATGATGTTTTAAATACTGATATGTTTCAAAGCGCTGACCTGAACACTGAATTTGCTCTAGCTGTGCATTGCTATCCATATTTAAACAATGTGATCTCTCTATGGGTGTATGTAGGCGTTCTTACAAGAATAAAACGCTAATGCTCATAACAAGACCTTGCCAAAATTAAGGCAAGTCAGCACTATCAAAATCTGAAACCTGATTGGCGGCCGTGCTTTCGATGCTGGCCAACTCATGCCTAACGAAAACATTTCTTTTTCTTGAAACAAATTCTTATAATGGTAAAGTTAACGTCTTCCGAAGGCCAAGAATTCACCGTCGACAAGGAAATCGCTGAGCAGTCTGTGCTCCTGAAGAACTTGATCGAAGACGTTGGCGAGAGCGATCACCCAATTCCACTCCCAAACGTCACAGGTCCAATTCTTCAGAGGGTAATTGACTGGTGCAGAGAGCACAAGGACGATACAAAGGAAATTGACGAAGAAATTAAGAGGACTGAAGAGATTTCTGAATGGGATGCAGAATTTGTTAAAGTTGACCAGGGAACGCTTTTCGAATTGATTTTGGCTGCGAACTATTTGGACATTAAACCGCTGTTGGATTTGACCTGTAAGACGGTTGCCAATATGATCAAGGGAAAGTCTCCGGAAGAGATTCGTAAGACATTCAACATTGTAAACGATTTCACTCCGGAAGAAGAAGAACAGGTGCGCCGCGAGAATGAATGGGCTGAAGATCGTTAAGTGACGCAGGTGGGAATAATAAACTTCATTCTTTTCCTTTTGGCTTTAGAATTAAACTTTTCTATACTCTGATGGACGTTTCGATTGTGTCGAAAGCAACAGGTTCACTTAACTCGCGTGTTATTAATCTCTTAACATTTTCCTATTTAGGCATCGACCAACCAGCGTTGCGTTTATTAATTGGGCTTTTGAGTTCTTATGTCTTTGCTTGGGTTTATAAGCATTTTGTTCTTGGTGGTAAAGTCATCGTTAAGGATCGCAATGCTGTTACGATGAGGCACTTGTATAACTTTCTGGCTGGTCTTGCCCTGGTGTACATTAATTACGGTTTTGACGTGGTTCACTTGCTGATTCCAACTGTGCTTGTTTGGAGTACGCTTCGTATTGGTGGATCTTCGGTTGTTTGTGTAGGGTTCAGCTGTGCTTTGGCTTTTGGTTACCTAATGGTAGGTTACTACCATAATCAAGTCGGAGATGATTATGTTCTCGACTGGACCACAAGTTATTGCGTTATGGCCCTTCGATTGATGGGTTTTGCTATGGACTATTATGATGGTGGTAAGAAGCAGAAGGAGAGCATCTCTTCAAAGATATCAGGGTTGGACAGAGTATGGAGTAGTTCAGGATTTAAAGAACTTCCTAGTCTTATTGAAACACTTGGCTATGTGTTCTTTTACGGCGGAGTTTTAGTTGGGCCACAGTTTCCTTTCAACTTTTACCTGAAGCATGTTACAATGGAATCATTCAAGGACAATATCAAGAACGGAGAGCCTATTCCTTCTTGCGGCACAGCTACATTTAATTCTTTTATTATGGGAATTGGTTACATGATTGCGACACAAGTTGGTAAATTGTTCTTTCCAACAGCATATTGTATATCAGCTGAATATTTGAATCAACCCTTCTGGTGGAAAGTTGCATACATGACAGTATCTGGAAGATTTGCTTTGACGAAGTATCTTGGAGTTTGGTGTGTCGGAGAAGGTGCTTGTATTCTCAGCGGTTTATCATTTAATGGTTTCAGTGATCAAAAGAAAGCGTTATGGAATGGACTGTCTAATGTGGATCCATACATTTATGAAACAATGACATCTCTTAGTGAAGTTATTTCATCCTTCAATATGAACACAAACATGTGGTCAAAGAATTATGTATTTAAGAGGATGAGGTTTTTGAATAGTAAACCATTGTCTGCAATTTCAACTCTGATATTTCTTGCTATTTGGCACGGTTTTGCCCCAGGGTATTTTGGTGCATTTACTCTTGAGTTTTTGGATATTCAAGTAGAAAGCAGATTCAAACAATGGTTCAAACCTTTGATAGATAGCGCTTTCAAGCCTGGTGCAAATGTATTTTGGAAGGGCTCTTTCTCTATGTTCTGTTACTTGTTATCGAATGCATGTCTAAGTTACGCCATGATCGCATTCGATTTATTGTCATGGAATAAGATCAGCGTTTTCTGGAGCTCGCAACTCTACTGGAACCACATTGCAGTAGTTTCTATTCTACTGCTTGCGATGGTAATTCCTAAATCTTCGTCCAAGAAAGGGAAATCTGAAAAGAAAGAAGCTGCAAAGGAAGAGTGAAACTTTTGCTAGAAAAGCGCAATAATAATTAAAGTGCTTTCGAGATGTTTCATGTGCGCTCCTTGTTAATGTCCAACGTCTGAATTGTAGCCGCAGAGCCATTGCTCGGCTACCAATTAGTTACGTTAGATCATCCCATATAACTTAACCCGTTCGCAAGAGGTTGCAACAGTTTTCGGCTCGTTAGTTTGTTGTTTCGCAAACTGTCAAGATGCGCCAAGTTCTTGGATTTTCTATTCTATTGTGGTTACTTCCGATTTGCCATGCGTTCTATTCAAAGAAGGACGCTGTAGTTCAGTTAGATGGAAGAGTCTTCAATAAGTTGGTGCTGAAATCTAATCACGTCTGGATTGTGGAATTCTATGCGCCATGTAAGATTAAGTGTGCGCATGCTGAAGTTTAAGGGTGTGGCCATTGTAAGAACTTTGCGCCTGCGTACAAGAAAGTCGCAAAGAAGCTGGAGGGTGTTATTAAAGTCGGTGCAATCGATTGCGATGAAGTAAGAACACATTTGCTAAAGTGTTAACTCTATAAGAATGCCAACAAGGCCATCTGCGGTCAGTTCCAAGTTAAAGGCTTTCCCACTGTGAAGCTCTTCCCTGGAGACAAGTACGGAAAGGATAAGAAAATTCCTGTTGGTAACGTTACTCGTTTGGCTTGGAGCTAAATAATCGCTTTCTGGTTTAGATTACGAAGGCGCACGGGATGTCAAGTCGATACTGAAGTGGGCTCTTGCGAGATTACCAGGAACGCACGTTAAGAATGTTCAAGACAGTTCCATCGATGAATTCTACTCAGAAAAGGTATGAAACAATCTTTAGTGGTAACTGGTTTAGAATGATACCACAAAAATTCTGATGTTCACAGACAAGGAAAAGACACCGGCACTTCTAAAATCGCTTTCTTTAGGGTATAAAAACAAATTGGTTGTTGGTGAAGTAAAGAAGAAAAATGCTCCGAAACTAGTTGAACAGTTTGGTATCGATATGTTTCCTGCTCTTTATGTTATACCTGTTTCAGAGCCTCCTAAAGGGTATTTTGGTGCACTTCAGATGGACTTGATACAGAAGTTCTTGAAGCCTTATCTACCAGCTACGAAGTTCAAGGCACCAGAAGAACCATCAGATAATCCTGTTCAGAAGATTGAATATGATCCTCTTATTAGAGAGGTTAAAACCATTGGAGATTTTGACGAAGGTTGTACAAAAAAGGCTGAAGTCGGCTACAGTAGCTTCTGTTTCATGGCATTCTTGCCTCCACTTGATGAAGAATTCCAAGAGTCCAAAGATCAGCGCGAACAATTAATGGACATTATCAAAAAGCTAAACAGGAAGTTTTATGGTTTCATTGAGGCTGAGATGTTACCAGCTGTGCATTTTATGTTTATGGATGGTTTCAGCAGTGTGGGGCAGGATATTATCAGAAAGTTTGGTTTAAGTTCTGACTTGCCTAGTGGAATGATTTTGTCTCCGAAGAAGAAACTATACATTCCTCTCTTCACGTCTTTTGATGAAGATTCTTTAACAAAGTATATTAAAGAAGCAGCTAAAGGTAAAGCAAAGATTTTCAAGTATGATGGCACAATTTCTTTACCTTCTGGTGATGCAACCGAACAAGAAGCTCCGGAGGAAAAACCAACTTGTGGTTCAGACATTGATGATTTGGATGATGAGGAGTCTGGAGGCCAATGCACATTCAAAAACAAAGACGAGCTTTGAATAAAAAGATATTGTCCCTGAATGAGAATTTTTATTAATTAGCAGCGCCATGCACCTAGCTTACAATTCATCATGATCGTCATCAGGCAAGTCTTCATCGTCAGCTCTCTTGACCTTCTTTCTCTTTGCACGCTCTTCCTTGAGTCTCTGTTCCTTCTGACGTTCCAAACCTTCCCTGTGTGCCTTTTCTTCAGCAGCTTCCAAACGCTCTCTCTCTTCCTTCCATTCCTTGTGCTCTTCTTCTGCGGTGTATTCTGCTCTTCTTCTCTTGGAGTTGAACTCAACTTCAGATTCATCTTCCTCAGTTTCTTCAGTCTCAACAACATCGCTCTCACCAGAAACCTCAGCAACTTCACCATCCAAAGGAGTTTCAGGAGTGTCTGGAACAATCTCTTCCTCTTCTTCGGCAAATACCTCATCAACTCCTTCAACCTTAGCATCAAGTGGAACACCCAAAGCAGCCTTCAAAGCGCCTTCAATACGAGTAGTGAAATCATTCTGATCAGCAACTTCAAAACCAGAACGCAATTGAGTCAATTCAAACAACAAAACAGTGTTTTCTTTCAATTGAGGATCATGCTTGTCTTCAATAACCCTTTCCAACAAGTTGTTGATGATAGGGTGCTTTGGATTGATTTCGAGAACCTTCTTCTTTTGAGCATTGAACATGCGAAGGACTTCGTCATTCTGAGTTCTAATAGCCTGAGCAGACATCATCTTTTCCATGTGACCAGACCAACCTTGTGAGTTGGCAACCAAAGAGCAAGGAGAAGTAACCAAACGGTTAGATAACTTGACGTTTTCAATAGCATCACCAAACTGCAACAACAAATAGTTGGTGAGAGGAACGAATTTTTCAGTGGTTTCTGCATCAACATCTTCTTCATCAGGCAATTTAACACCAGCCTTAGCAATGTTCTGGAAAGGCTTGTGTTGGAAATCCTTCAAAGCCTGTACCAAGTATTCATCAATAGGTTCATCAAAGTAGATAACTTCATAACCACGAGCAACAAATGGTTCAACGAAAGGAGATCTCTTGATTTCATCAACAGAGTTACCAGTCAGGAAGTAAATTTGTTCCTGGTTAGGCTTCATTCTCTGGACATAAGTCTCCAATGAAATCTTCTTCTTTGCCTTTGATGTAGTTACACGCAACAACTTCATGATCTTCTTACGGTTCTTTGCATCTTCAATAACACCCAACTTCAAGTTGACACCATACTCCTTCAAGAATTCTTCGTACTTGGATTCATCCAGAGACAGAGTCTTGATCAAATCCAAACACTTGCGAATCATCTTGCGACGAATTAACTTCAACAAACGATGCTTTTGCAAAGTTTCACGAGAAACATTGAGAGGTAAATCATCAGAGTCGACCATACCACGAACAAAACCTAACCATCTTGGCATGAAATCCATCAACTCATTGGTAATAAAGACACGTTTAACAAACAACTTGATGTTCTTCAAGTGCTGGTCACTCTTTTGTAACTGGTTATCTTCTGCAGTTTTTGGAACAAACAAAATAGCAGCAAAGTCAACATCACCCTCAGCGTGGAAATGCAAGTGGCTCATAGGATCTTCAGTTTGCTCGAAAGCAGCCTTGTAGAAGCTGCTGTATTCTTCTTCGGTGACATTCTGTGGGTGTCTGGTCCAGATAGGTCTTTGAGGGTTCATTAATTCCCAGTCGTAGTACCAACGGTATTCAACCTTTCTGTTCTTCTTATCAGAACGATCATACTTATCAGGGTTAATTCCAGTCTTCTCAGCAATGCTGTCATCAAAAGGAGCCTTCTTTGGTTCTTCTTCGTCATCAACAGGAGCTTCTTTCTCTTCAGCATCAGCAGCAGGCAATGTTTCACCTGTTTCAGCATCAACTTCTTCAACCTTCTCACCACTGACGCCTTCTCTCTCTTCAATCTCTTGGTCCAACATTGGCAGATCCAAAGCTTCAGTCTTGTTCACCCACAAGTAAATAGGGAAGTTGATGAATTCAGAGTATTTACGGATAACTTCTTCCAATACAGCGTCATTCAAAAATTCTTCAGCATCATCCTTGATGTACAAAGTGATGGATGTACCACGACCCAGAGTGTTGCCACGAGGATCTTCAACAACAGTAAAGTCAGACTCAGCATAAGATTCCCAAATGTGCTGGCGATCGTCATTGTGCTTTGAAACAACAGAAACTTTATCAGCAACCAAAAAGGCAGAGTAGAAACCAACACCAAACTGACCAATCAAGTTTGAGTTATCGCCAGAGTTCTTTTCAACCTGAGTCAAGAATTCAGCAGTACCAGACTTTGCGATAGTTCCCAAGTTCTTTACCAAATCAGCCTTGGTCATTCCGATACCAGTGTCAGTGATGGTGATGGTCTTTGAGTCAGGGTCAGACTTGATATAAATAGCCAAGTCAGGAGTATTGCCAAGTTCTTCAGGCTTAGTCAAAGACAAGAAACGAATCTTGTCCAGGGCATCAGAAGCATTAGAGATCAATTCTCTCAAGAAAATTTCCTTTGACTTGTAAAGGGAGTGGATGATCAGTTTCATCATGCGATTAACTTCAGCTTGGAATTCGAACTTTTCAGACTTCTCCTGGGCCTGGGCCAAAGTTTCTTCGCTCAAATCTTCAAGTCGAACTTGCTAAAGAATAAGAAACTTATGAAACCAAGAGTAGAATTAACCTTGCCCGGTGTAGAGGGTGCGCTTTCCTGTCCGGAAGCCAAAATTAGCGCCGGCGACAACAATAAAAAGAGGAATGCCAAATAGTTCTTCATTTAAGTTTCACTTATTCGGTTTTGAGAAGAAAAGAATGCGCAGTTTGTCCTTGTTTTTGTGCGCGCCGCTCAAAAGGGAAAGCGAGTGACAAGTGGCTTGCTGTCAAACAAGCCGATGGAACTGTTTGGATTTTTCCAGAAGGGGGGGGGGTAATGTTGTATGACATTTAGGGAAAAAGGGTAAATGCACATCAGGGGAAGATCTAAGCGTCAAGCGTCAAGTGTCACGCGTCAAACCGTGTACGCGGTAATAGTGCATACAACGTGATGTCATTTGGTCACGGATGATCTACATTTCATCTTCGATAATGTTCGGTGCTGAATCCTGTGATGAATATGCTTATCAAATTTACAGCAAAAGAAAACTGCTCTAGATTATGGAATTATTTGATATTTACATCCTACAATAAAAACAGGTTTTATGATGAATTGTAATCACGAATTATTCGATCATTAAATATATATACCTAAGAATGCGCAAAAACAATGAGCAATATCATTTAACAAGAACTTACGTTAATTGTAGTCTGAAACAGAAAACCTTTTAGGAGTAAAGACTGGTTTTTTTATTTCAAGGATACTCACGTTTCCATAGAGTGCAATTCTTCTGTGCATTCATTTTGGATGTTGCAAAACACTGGAATGCTTGCTGGAACTCAGGAAATTGTGACATCAAAGAATTAGAAACTTGCAGCAGTCCTAAANATTTCATCTTCGATAATGTTCGGTGCTGAATCCTGTGATGAATATGCTTATCAAATTTATAGCCAAAGAAAACTGCTCTAGATTATGGAATTTTTTGATAGGCTCAAGTTGATTGCATAATGGTTGACCGCGTTATTCAATTTTTTTTTATAATACGTAAATATAAGATCTGATCTGATATCTTCTTTTTCTCTTTTTGATCGCGAATCAACCCGATCAACCGCATAATACTAGAATTATATTGAAAACTTTTGTAGGAATCACTTTCAGCATTCTTTACGTCAACTTTCTCCTCAGGAGCGACAATAGCCAAAACCTCTTTAACTACTTTCTCATCATGAACATCACTCTCTAGAACAACTTCCAATTCATTCTTATTATTTCTAGGGAGTCCCATATGTAATTCAGGGTTAACCCTACTGTTTAAAGTGATAAGATAATCCCAATGTTTCAAAGTGAATTTGTCTTTCAAAGGATGTGGCTCAATTTGCTCAGTATTTCTTTTTCTGATATAATCACTAACATCCCCCGAGTGGCTGAAACCAACAAATTCCAACAAATTACCAAAAGATGCATTCCCTTTCTTAGGCCTAAACCATATTCATCCTGATACGCAATTGCAATATGATTCAACAATTGTCTCTCTCTTTTAATTGCAGTTTCTTTCTTGTAACCTTTGCGAACAGTGTCAGTCTTCTTCACAGCAGCAGCATTTGTAGACAGGATAGCCTTTTGGTAGAATTCTTTGTCTTTCTTCAATTCAAAAAGCTTTTCCTTCAATATGCCCCATTCGCCTTTCTCTTCTTCTTTTGGCTTAAGAACAGCCCAGGCACGATTCTTCTTGGCCAAAGTCTTGTACTCTTCACTGTTCTCCAACTCTTCAATCTTCTTCTCAACGGTCTCAAGTTTCTGGTAAAAATCCATTTGTTGTTGTTCAGTAGTAGTAAGTAGATGTCAGTGTGTAAAGAAAATGATCGGGATGAGTAATGCGAAAAAAACTTTGGCTTTGATCGAACCTAAGCTGGAAAACATGTGGTAGACACTTTAGAGCATGGTTCACGTTTTATTTTGTGTTTCAAATAGAGATTCTCTTGTGTTTTTGTTAATCAAATCAATTTAATATTTAGGACTGCTGCAAGTTTCTAATTCTTTGATGTCACAATTTCCTGAGTTCCAGCAAGCATTCCAGTGTTTTGCAACATCCAAAATGAATGCACAGAAGAATTGCACTCTATGGAAACGTGAGTATCTTTGAAATAAAAAAACCAGTCTTTACTACTAAAAGGTTTTCTGTTTCAGACTACAATTAACGTAAGTTCTTGTTAAATGATATTGCTCATTGTTTTTGCGCATT
>JALGPX010000110.1:682-46186 GCA_023515795.1 Amoeboaphelidium occidentale | reverse complement strand
GAAGAACAAGGGCGAGGTTGGTGCCTGAGTTCAGGACGAGCAAGATGTGCTCGTTGTGTGATCATGAACTGGTTCAGTCTCGATTCTGGTCGATCAAGAGTTGCAACAATAACAACTGCTGGACCCGCTGGAATCGAGATGTCAATGCACCCAGGAATATCATGCGCGTTTTCCTTCATATGAATGCTAATGGTGGTTACAGGCCTGAAGCGTTCCGAAGGGGAAACCCGCATGGTAACTGAAACAACAACAGCCTCATGTGGTCATGGTGGAGAAGTCTAGGCGGAGGCAGCCAAAGATGACTCTCATGAAAGCCATGATCAGCGATAGCTCATCACTGTAGTAATATGGTGATGGGTGCTTTTGTGTACAGTGTTTTTCTTGGAATTGATCAAGGTCATTTTTTATTTTGTTTTAATCGCCTTGCTTACTTTCAGGAAAATACTGTAATCGAGATCGTTTTATGCAGCTAAACTGCACCTCAAAATTACCACAAACTCATAAACGTCTTTAAAAGTGTTGTACAGGGGAACAGGCGCCACGCGAATACAATCTGGCTCCCTCTTGTCGCAAACAACACCAGCATTGGAGAGCTTTTCAAAGATCGCCTTTAAGTTGCCATCTAAAACAAGCGATAACTGACAGCCTCTCTGTCTTGGATCTGAAGGTGTGATGATTTTAACTTTCTTGCTCAACAAAGGATCATTAAGAATCAGATACTCCAAATATCCTGTCAGAACACGAGACTTCTTGTTCAGCTCTTCAATAGAAGTCTTTTTAAACACTTCAAGACTGCCCAAAAGGGAAACTACAGCCATGACACAGGGATTAGACATTCTGTAACCATTAGCGCCAAGAATCGGATCAAACTCTAAACATAAACTTAAATCATAACTCAATTAAGATTACCTGGTCTCATTTGAAATCTTGTTTCTTCCTTGTTACCCCACCACCCAGCCAATCGTTTCAACTCGGCGGTGTGATGATTCTTGTGCACAAAAATTCCAGATATCGAACCAGGACCACTATTCAAATATTTGTAAGAACACCACGCAGCGAAATCAACATTCCATTCATGCAACTTCAGCACAACATTACCTACTGCATGAGCCAGATCAAATCCAACCATGCAACCCTTTCTATGCGCTGCTTCAGTTATTGTTTTTATATCAAACAATTGACCAGTAAAATACTGAACACCTGAAAGCATCACAAGTGCTATTTCATCGCCGCGCTCTTCAATTGTTTTGAGGATATCTTCTGTGCGCCATGCGACTTCACCATCTCTCTGTTTCACCGCAATTAAACATTCATCAGGATTGTAGCCATGAAACTTAATCTGACTCTGGACAATGTAATAATCTGAAGGGAAAGCCTTGTTCTCAATTAAAATCTTGTTGCGTTTCGCTGTTGGTTTGTAGAATGACACCAAAAGCAAGTGCAGATTAACTGATAATGAGTTGAGTATTGAAACTTCTTCCGGCAGCGCTCCAACTAATTTAGCACTTCCTTCGACAACATTATCATCAATAGGAGCCCATGGTCTACCATAAGCATGATGAAAATGTCCATGAACACCACTAAATCATAAGTTTAAAAACGAGCATTGACTAGCAGCATACCTGGAAGCCCATACATCCAATTCTTCATTTAAGAACTTCTTTGTAATCTTTGGCATCAACCCCAACGAATTGCCACAAAAGTAAAGGCAAGGCTTTGTCATATCTTGCTCTGACACCAACTTTGACTTGTCGTTTGACGCAGACTGAGTAGATTCTTGTATGGACTTAGAAGGGTCATGCGACTTATTCACGACATCGCATCTACGAGGTATTTCGAAATCATTTCGTGTCTCCTTGAAAGGGTCGTTCTGATCCAAATAATCAGCCAAAGCTTCGGAATCTGTGGATTTTAAATTTAACTTGGACGATATTTTCTGCAATAAGTTCCCAACCTGCTCATTATCAGGAACTGTCAATTCATCAGGCCAATTTATCATTTCTTTAGAAAGCTATTTCTATTAGAAGTAAAGCAATTGAGCGCGATGTGGCTTCGTGTGAAAAAATGGAGCGAACAGAGCCGTTTCAACTGTTAACGCTGAGGCTCATTGAATTGATTCTATTGATGCGTTACAAACTCAAGATGGAGACAGGAAATCTTTTACAAGATGTCTCTGTATTCCAGATATGATATCTAATACCAAAAATGAAAGGAAGAACAGCAAGATTCCAATTGGTATCAAGAAAAGCGATGCTTCAAACGTATTGAAGATTGTAATGGCCTTAAATACTTCAGTAGGGATGTATCTAGTGCATTCTTCACCACATTGCCATAGTATCAACCAGTAGAACATTCCAAATAGAGAACATAGAAGCAGAGCAAAGAATAGGCAACATGAGACAGCAGTGAATGGCAGTTTAACGAACGGAAAGTACAAAAAAGGTTTCCAGGTATATGAATTTGTAGCAAGATATTTGACCCTTTTTGTTAGTGTAGTTCCATCTGGTCCCAATTCTCCCGCGATATGTGGTCTTGAGATTGTTGCTCTTCTTGCGAGTTGAGACGATGAGTGACCATCTGAAACAGTTCTAGAATGAATGTGGTTTAAAATTATAAATCTGTCCATGTTAGCAATCATTCGCCATGAAGAGAATGATACCAAGGCGATCATTAAACCCAAAGGAGGTATGATCATCATCACAACTGTCAATACCAGACTGATCAAAAGCCAGCACACAATGATACTTGTAAAAACAGTCGATGTAATTAAGTAGGATAAGTGAAACCAAGTTGTAGCCTTGAATGGAAGGCATATCAGAGACGTGGAGCATGAGGATTTCCTTGTCCCTATTGAAACACGGCTAAGGCTCGAAGTTCTCCTTTCATCAAAAACATCTCCAAACTCAATATGTGCAGCAGGTTGAGCCATTGAAGTGTATGAAGGTGGATTAAGATCAGATCTTGCTGAAGCACCGCCACATATAGATGGTCTTTGATCCATCGGTGGTGCTGTTGGCATCAAATGATCATTAGCCTCAACTGGACTACCATATATAGTGTTGATCTCATGTCGCCTGGCAGCAGAATTCAGCACTGGAGACATTCTAATGGCGAGAATACTGTGGGGATAAGATGAGCTTGGCAAAAGATTCCAAACATTCACAAAATTTGTGGTTTCCTTATGATGGTGCAAACGAGTCCAAACGAAGAGAACTCGACACCTTCTCTACGCAATAGAAGATCAGCTTCTTCGATCAGTAGAAAGAAGTCTTGTTTCGTTGACCCAGATGACCAAGGTGAAGAATTACTATTGTCTCCATTGGCACGGAAGACTTCCCCAAATGGCGGTTACAGTCTGAAGTTCTGTTACAGGCTACATTTTCGAGAAGATGCTAATACTGATGCAGATATGGTGGCTCCTGATGTTTCAGACTCTGCGTTTATGCCTCTTTGTGACGACAACGAAGGCAAGTATGTTGTTGCAACATGTGGAAGTAACTCCGTATGTTTTACCGATTGTGAAACAGGAAAGGTCTTTATGAAGTATCTTCATTTGGATGAAGTACATGAAATATTTACCTGCTTGGCTTGGACGGTTGTGAGGAATAAGGAAGATGATCCTGTTCGGTTGTTGGCTGTTGCGGGCGAGGCCAAGACTGTAAAATTGATAAACTACGAAATTGGAACTTGTTTCAAGTATTTACAAGGACACACAAGACCAGTCGTTTGCCTAAAGTTCTGCACAGATAATCCGAATATTCTTCTAAGTGGATCTGAAGATGGCACAGTAAAACGATGGGATATTGGGGATGCTTATTTGAATGAAGGAGCAAAGTGCTTAAATGAGTTTAAATTATCTAATTATATGTTTCCGTTAAGTGTGGCTGTAGATTTCTCTGGTGCTAAAATAATTATTGGTGATAGTGATTGTTCTTTGGATATTAGAAATTTAAATGGAAGGAAACAGAGAGTTTATCTTGATGGAGATGGATGGCCTGAAAGCCCATTTGATGATGTACATTTTATCGAAGACGATGTCGTTCTTTTGAAGACTACAGGCGATGATGGAGTGATCTTGTGCAATTTATCAACCTCCACCAAACAGAGCCCTGATGTTATTAAAAGATTAGAATGGAAAGGCGACCTTGCTTACACAATGAAGGGAACTGTATCAAAAGATGAGTCTGGAGCAGCTTTTTATGCAGTCGGAGATTTGGATGGAAATGTTCTCGTGTATGATCTGGGAAATTTGTCAAAGCAAAGGTATGCGAAATCGACGTCTCAAAAGTATGTCTGGAAATTATCTACCCTTGAGTCTACCGAAAGAATCAAATCAGTTGCTGTAAGTCATGATATGAAGTACATTGTCGCAACAGATCAGGCAGATTGCGTATGGATTTATTCCAAATGATTTTTGATTAATTTAGTAATTTAGCCTTGAATTGAGGCTCATGACAAATAAAATCGTGTCTACTTCCGATTAAATCCAATTCAATCGCATCCATCTGGAACGCCTTTGTGATATTGCCCTTCTTGGTTTCCATCATGCTTTTAGTTTTCGCTTCTGTGTGCATTAGAACTTTCTGCATTACAGAGACCGTCTTTTCGCATGCCCGCTTCAAACCGTGTTCTTTAAAATGAGCTAAAAGTAATGCAGCAAATAAATCTCCAGTTCCCGTGAATTGAGAACTCAACCTAGAGAATCTTATTTCAAATGTTTCACTCTGGTCATCACTACCAACCAGAACCAGCCGAGAATCTTTAGAGTCAAAGTAGCTCGTAATTACGACATTTTTAGCCCCCATTGACTTTAATTTTGCAATCGCTTCCTTAGCCGTGTCAGAATCGATGACCTTGACACCAGTCAGTAATTCAACTTCAAAATCATTAGGAGTTATGATATCTGCCAAGGCCAACATGTCTCTGTAAACAGGGACAATTTCATTAGGAACATACATCCGACCATTATCACCAAGAACAGGATCTAAAAGATACACGGCTTGTTGACCTTGCGCGCGACTGAACTCCTTGACCTCTTGGACAATCTTCCGGAGAGCATCCAACGATGACTTGGATCCCATATAACCGCTGAGAATGTATTGATAGTTCAGCAGATCGTTGCTTCTGAGGCCTTCAAGGATATCAAGAAAGTGCTTATCATCAAAAACTGTTCCTTTGATTCCGGGATATTGCGTATGATTAGAATATTGCACAGAGTTCAAAGCGTCGACATCGAAGCCCAAAAACTGTAAAGGAAATGTAGCTGCTCTATTTCCGACGTAACCATGAACGACGTGACTCTGAATTGAGAGAACTCTTTGCTGTTGCGTCATTGCGATTATAAAAAAGAAAAGGCTGGAGCAGAAAGAAGAATAGTTTCAGATATTGATTCTAATGATAGGCGAATTAAGCATTCCTGACTGGTGTATAAACGTCGTAACGTTTCTGTTTAGACGTTGGGATAGACTCTCTAACACGACCCAACTCATCAAGGTCTAAATCACCGTAGATTATGGATTCCTTCTCGTCAGCCTTTTCAATGATTTCACCACTACAAGTTAAAGCTGTCGAGTAATTAAATTGCCACTACCTTGGTCCTACAATTGTTGAATGACCCCAAGCAACATAATCAGCATTGTTGTCTCGTGCAGGTGAAACAGCAGCAAAATACACCTGGTTATCAACAGCCCTTGCTCTCTGTAAAAGTTCCCAATGAAGTGGTCCCGTGGTCATGTTGAATGCACCAGGATAAATCATCAGATTTACCTTACCAAACGTTGAATACAATAATGCTAATTCTGGAAAGCGCATATCATAGCAAATGCCAATATGGACCCGGCCCCATGCTATAAATTAACGAAACTGGACAATCTGGGATAGACTTACGAGTCTCAAAACTTTCTGAACGATGCCCAGGTGATAAGACTTCGCTTTCTTTGAACTTGATCTTGCCAGGAATATCAATATCAAACAGATGCATCTTTCGGTATGTTGTAAGCAGGGAACCAGATGGATCGAATACGCAACATGTATTATGATATTCTGTCTGTTCTTGTTGTGACTCCTTGTCACTGTATAAGAACTTTTCCGGAATTGATCCTCCGACAAGGAACACTTTCGATTCAGCTGCCATTTCACTCAATGCCCTCCAAGATTCTCCTGTTGGAATCTCTTCTGCATACTTTTTAAAGTATTTCGTGCCATAAGGACTATTAAAGCATTCCTGAATATTTAATCTTATAAAACGTGACTGCGATAGAACTCACTGGTAATGCTACAATATTCGCACCATTGGCAGCAGCTTCCTTTACAAGCGAGCGTGCCTTTTGTAAATTCAGAGTCTTATTCTCCGATACCAGCATCTGGACCAGGGCAAGACGGAATTTTCTATTCATTGCGAAGTGAGTAAAAGAGGTTGTAAATCAGTCGTTTCACAGTTTCAAGAGGTATAAAGGGTTCAGCTGGGTATTAATAGGGGCTCATCTTTTTTTAAGTGCTGTTTCAAGAAGAAATCATTAATTGGTTATAGACATCTTGCTTCAGTATTCTTAGTGATTTAGCGCAAGGACTTCGAGCTAAGTCAGGATGGTTGCTAGCGATATGTCACTGCCTTTAAAGTCATATCTATTATCAACCAACTTAACTGCATCTAACGCTTTCGATTGTCAGAGAATCGCTTTCATAATCTTTGATCACGTGATTCTCACTGGTGATATGATAAGCAATTGAAATTTCACTCTGATTACTTAAAAGACTATCATCCATTTAAGCTCATTATACAACTCATAGACTCCTGTGAAATGCCATGCCTAGGCGGTTTTAGTCTGTGACACAGTGCTGATCGATTCGAGTTACAAGTTGTGTGAGTCAGCGTCGATCACGCCAGCTGGTTAAACTTCGATTTGATTCCACAAACTTTCTTTTCTCCAAATTGATGACGAAACAAATTTCAAAACAACACCCACAAACACTTTCTGAGCAGCCCTTCTACGGCATTAACTCCAATTCTATTTACAATTCATTCATCGCAGTGCCTTACAACTTTCCTGATCATATGAAGATGAAGCATCGCCATGTCCGCAGTAGCAACAGCAGCAGTGATGATGGTGTCGATGATCAGAGTGGCACTGTAGCAAAGGAAACCACCATAATTGTCGCCTCTTCTGAGATCATCTCACCATACTTTAATTCAATCACAACTGCGAATGGTAACGGTAATTCAGTCAAGAGGACCAAGAACCCATTGGCTGGTAATCAATTATGCAATTATGCTGTGAAGGAGTATTACTTGGCCCAGTTGGTTATGTCTCCCAATGATGATGACTCAGTTAGTAATGAAGCTCAGTTGGAGTATGGCAAGAAGTACCTTCACATTTACGACGCACCTGGAAGTAAAAGTTCGGCTTATTCCGGCGTTTATGAGTTGGTTTCATGTTTTGGTGTGAATGGAGGCCACATCAGAAAAGATTCAGGAAGAGTCCTGATGGTTTGTCTTTATGATCCGTTCAGTCTCTGTGTGAAAGGATGTGGCTGTCCTTCTGAGCAAAATCGAAAGTTGTTGGATCAGGACTACGATGAGACAAAAGAGCAAGAGGAAGAAGAGCAACAACACAAGAAGAAGGATAAGAATGAATTGCCAAAGAAGGGAAAGAAGAGTTCGTGTGAAGAACGTAAATGTTTTACACCAAAAAGGTTAAGATCGTTTATTGGTGACACTGGTATGACTGGTGACGCTGGTTCTGATCGTTGTGTAGTTGTATTGTAGACTCTCCTTGCGTATATTCGTATCCCTATTGGTTCATGCTAGCCTTTGATTATGAAAAGTAAAAAAAAAATTCTTATGCTCACAGTACTATATGAAGTAAATCTATTATGCCTTAAAGAAATAAATCCGATATTGTAATTATTCCAGTTACAATCTTGCCAAGAATCGTTTGTATGTGACACCAATTGTGGTTCCAAGTAACAAGAAGGCTCTCAAGAATAATGCAGTGTAGACAGCTTTCTGGGATTCTTCACTTGGTGCTATGCTTGTGTCTGATCTGGTTCCGATAGTGCTTGGCCTGTGAAACACTTTTGTTATCAGCAGGTTCACATCAAAAGAGTCGAAGCGTGGAGCATTAGTACCAAGCGATTTCATGGAAGAATCCGGTAACACGTAGAGATCAAGTAGATCAGATATAAGTCCAAAAGTAAGTCCCCATACTCTTAAATCTCGTTCAGGTTGGAAGCCTTTCAGTGATAAAGAAGCGACATTACTTTTACCATAATATCTGTCTTTTGTAATTGAATTGGAAAGAGAAATCGTTGGAAAGTACAGATTATTGCCCACCAGTAGACGCTTCCAAGGGTGTTGATCGCTAGAATGCTCTCGAAGTACTGGATCACAGTAAAGCATTTCAGGTTGTTTCATACAAAGTTCCAGTAGATTCAATGGAACCAGAAAGCAATCTTCAACTTCAGAAGGGTTCAGCTGTACCCTAAGCGGCTCTTTGCTTATTCTTACAAATAAAAAGCAAGATAATCCCATTATTGCTCCTCTATGTGGAATACTGAATAGAATAACTGGACGATCAGATAATTGTCCTATGAAAATGTATTCGTTACTACTGAGATCAATTCCAATTTCTTCCATTGTCTCCCTTTTGCATGTCTCAAAGTCAGTTTCCGATAGTTCCTGCTTTCCACCAGGCAGTCCCATGTGTGCACTCCAACGATCACCATCTCTAACAGCTCTCTTGATAAGCAGGATCTTGGCATTAACATTTGAGTTGCCAAAAACTTTTGATATCGCCAAAGCAACAGGTGAGCCGTATTCAAGAGATTCTGTTGTTGCTTTTGAAGAAGATTGCCTTTTTGTGCTTTCTTGTTGAGTAATGTTTAATATTATTGCAACAGAAGCCCACCTGTTGTACTTGTCTCTCGCAATCCTGCATGGCGGAATTCTGCTGAGGTTCTGTTCCAGGCGTAGTATATTGTGATATTCATCTGTCGCACCATCGTTTAAAGGAAGTTCCTTGGGTACAGAAAATTTGTCCATGTTACCGTAAAAATCTATTGCGAAACTTGATCTGTTTGAGGTCCACAAGTTGCCCAAGCTCCATAAAAAACTTCATTTCCTTCCAAATCTTGAATTTTAACATTTCTGAAAGGATCTCCAGAGTACGTTTCTTTTGGTATATCGCCGTGTTTTTGAATGCATCTCAATGTATTGTCGTCAACATCAGAGATTTGACTTGCAGCTGGTCTTCTGCAACGAATGATTTTACCAGCAGGGCAAAAGATCCCAACATCAGGCGTACCCGGTAAACAGAACTGACCAGGTTGTCGTCCTAAACAAAATCCGGGAAATGCCTCCAACTTCAATTGCGAATTCTCTCCATGCCTTTCTGATTTGTCCTCCGTCACAATATCAATTCCAATTCTAAGAGCAGATTCAGGAGAGCAAATGGAAGTCTTTCTTGTTAGCTGCTTACAAACAGGACCAGTTGTATAGTATCTAGAATCATCAATCTCCATATCATCGTAATCATCAGTAACAGTTTCCTCTTGCGGTAATTCAGATGATCCAGCAACAAATTCAGCTTGGCCTGGACAGTAATGATGAACCACATCAATTTTCAGAGGTCTAATGGAAAATCTTCTTTTAAGTACGCTATCATCAAATCCTTGCGACACAGGATAAACTTCCTTGTAAAGATCAGGAAATCTATCTCTAATGTATTTCTTCATGGATTCTTTCTCGTATGGAGCGAGAATGCTTTGATGTGTCAAACTCGGTAACGGAGATACATGCCATTCAATTCGACATTCCAACTGTTTCTGTGACCTGAAAGGATCACAAAATTTAAAGTTCGACAGTTTTGTAAATGGCAGGAAAGAAGTTAAGGTTGTCTCTTCCAATGAGCTCATGAAATCACTCGAGTAAATTGACCAGAATCTATCCAAACACAGGGCATCCAGAGGAGAATGACACTTTGCAGAGTGTTTTCTGGAAGCATCCTGATTTCTGTAATGCCTGCACATATCATACTGTTGACAATCTTCCATTTGCATTTGAACTTCCCTTGTTTCAAAGCATCGGCCAGAATCTAATTTAAGCCCACAATCCTTTCGGACAAAGAAACATTTAACAAGATGCTTCCTTGCTATTTTGAAAGGATTGCATAGAGAAACAGCAGCTATTGCTTCACCATTGTCATTGCTGATATCATAATCATCGTTTAAATCCTGCGCTCTGGAAGCCAACAATTCTTCTTCTTCCTTTGTGCCATTCCAAGACTTATCGAACGCATCCTCAGAATAAAACGAAAATAATTCATCTTCACAGTAATTGTCTAGATCCAGTTGATCATCGCGAACACACTGAGCCAAATTGTGTTTGGCAAATTTCTGATTCTGTACCTTCTCCGATAGAAGCCAACCATTAGATTCCTCCAATTCTTCACCATCCAGATCTTCAGTTGAAACTTCATCCTGCACTTCAGAGCCTTCAGCTGTAATTTGATCATCAGCTGCCTTCAACCATTTCAATTTTGCGTGACTTCTGCATGAATATTTTGACGGACAGTCAATAATGAATGCTTCTTCCCCTTGAGAACAGTAAAGCATTTTGTTGCTTTCGCTTGGATGACAAAATATTCCTTCCTGTCCATTGGCTCCATGCTTCTGTTTTAGATCACGACAGACCTGTTTCAGCTCATTTAACTCGGGGCTTTCGACTACTTCACCTTCAGAGTCCGTCTGTAAGAATAAATTCCATGGCACCGAAGCCCAATTTAATTTGAAACAAATGCAAAGAAGGATTGTAAGGTTAATTAAAGATGTTTTAATCATTCCGCAGTCAGTCTTATGAAACTATCAGATTTACGCCAACTTCTAAGATAAGCACGGGAAATCGGTCTAAAATCTTTCATGAGGGTAAAGCAAGAAAGCTGTTGAATGCTTGTGATCCCTCAGATATCCCAGTGTTCGCATACTCATTCCCCTTCACCCTTCCGAGTCCGCTGTGGCCTGTTTGTTTGTATCAAACGCTGTTTCAAGCTTTCCCGGAATAGTGAAATGAAGGCAAAGACACTACAAATCCATTGGCATGAGAAGCAACCAGTGTATTCCTGTCATTTCGAACCATTTGAGCCATTTCGTTTGGCTACATGTGGTGCTGATTCCTGCATAAGGGTAACATCAAAACAATCGCATATTTTAGAAGAGGATTTGTTAATGCTTTCGGTAGACTTGGCGCATTGAGCCTGAAACAGAGAATAGTTCCGGAACAAGTTCTAGTGTAGTTACTTTTCTATCAACATTGTCCAGACACACTGGAGGTGTCAATGTGGTTAGATGGCATCCGAAAAAGTCTGGGATCCTGGCATCTGGTGGCGATGGTAATTATCAGAGTATTTCGTTGTTAAAATAATGTTCAGATGGAAGCATAATCATTTGGAAGGAGAATCAAACAGGAGCTTCATCGTCTGGTTTCGGCTTTGGTCAAGATCCTTCGGAGAATTCAGAGGGATGGGCGCCAAGTACAGTTCTATTGTAAATTTATCTTTCTACAAGTCTAGTTCTCTAATACCTTGAATTCTTTAGATCACCAACAAGATCTGCGATATTCGACTTGGCCTGGACTAAGGATGGCGATTACGTGTTGGCTGGCAGTGATATGGACTTTGCTGTTCGTTTATATTCCGTTGAAACAAAGGCTCCGATTCAAACATTGACGCAACATATTTCCTTTGTTCAAGGTGTAGCATGGGATCCTTTGGGTAAATATTGTGTATCACAAAGCCGAGACAGGTGCTTTTTATATGGTCTCTTAGCTTTTAACACTGTATAGAACATTGAGAGTTTACTCTGTTGATTTTGACGCCAAGAAAAATACTCCACTGGCTTGTGTTTCAAAGTCTTTCAAGTTGGAAGATATAAAGTTGGCTTCAGATGCAAATGACGAAAATGCAAAAGCTACTCAAGAAACACAAGGTGATCAACCAAAGCCACATTTGTATCACAATGAGTCTTTATTGACATTCTTTCGTAGAGCTGCATTCTCGCCTGATGGTTCTTTGTTAGTATCTCCATGTGGTTTATTCAAGAATAATGCTGCTACGAAAGAGGGAAATGATAATCATTCTCATGTGGCTTTTGTATATTCAAGGAACTGTCTCAAGAAATCTCCTATAGCCTTCATATCAGGATTCAATCAAGCAGCAACTGTTGTTTCTTTCAGTCCCTTGAAATACAAACTAAAGGATAATCATTCAGATGGCAGCTCACAGCCTAATTCTTGGTTAAGTCTTCCTTATAGAATGATATTTGCTGTTGCTACCAGAGAAGAAGTTCTTATTTGTGACACTCAACACATGTCTGTCGTGGCAGAATGCAAAAGGTTTCATTATGACAATATGAGTGATTTAGCATGGTCTCCTGATGGTCTGAACTTACTATGCTCAAGTATTGATGGTTTCTGTACTTTGATAAAGTTTGAACAAGGTGAATTGGGTGAAGTGTATGAAGAGGTGATCTCAACGACGGTATCAACTTCAAACTCTGCCGAAACTCTTATGCAAGATGCACAAGCTACTGTTTTATCCAGTGAGGTGCCTGCTAGTACTGTGGAGGCTAACTAAACGAAGTAAACCCAAAATCGCTCATTTTCAGCCTTTTTTGAACTTTTTCCACGCCATCAAAGCTCTAATGAGGACCTCTGGAATAAGATGCAATACGCTCTTTCTAATCGTGGCAGTTTCTTCTATTATTCTAATTTATCCCTTCTTTCTTATTAAAGACACACCGCTGTACTCCACCCGTATTACTTTGTCAAGATCGAACAAAATAGATGGAACCAAGACCGAGCCAGCCAAGACAGACGCTCGTGACAATACAGACACAGTTGATGCAGCTTTGGATTGTTCTATAGATAATGGTATTCAACGGAGTCTTTTCAATACTTTGACTAATTCCTTTATAGCTAAACTCTATCCCGGAACAATCAGAACTGCGCTGACTTCATTCCCAAGATCCGGCAACACATTCCTGCGATTATTAATTGAAAAATCCACTGGCTTTCTCACGTCGAGCATTTACTGTGACAGATTCCTGCGCAACACATTCAAGTCTGAGTGTAATAAGACAAATATGTTTCTGCAAAAGACACATTATCCCGTTAATGCACTGCTGAGATACGGAGAGAAGGCTCAAGTATGGAGGGATTACAACAGAAGTATTCACATTATACGAAATCCATTCGATGCCATTTGGAGTTATCATTCTTATCACAAGACCCAAAATCACACGCTCAAGTTGGATACGATAAAGTCCTCAAGTGCCGCAGATGCTGCTGCCAATTCGCCTCCTGTCGAACTTATAAAGGAAGGTAAAATGCGCTGGTACGTTGACAAATACAAAAGACATTACGAATTCTGGAGGGACGCTCCTATTCCGACGCTCTTTGTGAAATTTGAAGATCTGAAACAGTCTGATGGTGTCAGCGAGAGAGAATTACTTCGAATTAATGAGTTTTTACTGAAGAATACGCTCTTTGACGATGACAAATTGGATGTTAACACGGATTATGATCATTTGAGGAAAAGAGTTCAGTGCGCTGTTAAGGATTCTACGAGGGCTTACGAAAGTGACACTCAGAAGGAATCTGTATTTTATTCTCTGAAGAAACTGTCTGCGCCAAATATCAAAGTCATTATTGAAGAACTTGGCCAGATCCTTTGTCAGAATGGTTATGCTGTTCTTTTGAAGAAGCAACTGGAGCGATCTACTTTATCATTAGATTCTGATAAGTTGGTTGAACTGGAAAAGTTGGACTGTCAATCTTATGAGGCGACATGGCTTTGAGTTATTTAAATAAATTTCGTGAAATTGTGGAAAGTTTACAAGAGACACTGAACTGGTGTTTGCGTTTGATCGATTCCTCTGAATGCACATTGGAATTTTAATTAAACGGAGGCACACCTACTTTCTTACTTTAACAGCGTTGGCATTTCTGTTTGTTCTGGTGGGCTTGTATCTGTTGAACAATCCGGTGAAGCGCCGAAGACCTGAATACTATTTGAAACAGTCCCTGAAGCCTTTAATTGAGATTTATCCAGAAGATCATGCGCACCAGAAGCATCCCAGGAACTTTTCCAGAGACAGAACGAAGCCAAAAGTATTCTCAACGAGCAGAAGGGCTGAGAGCAAGACTAAAAACCCTCTGCCTCCTGTTGATCCTCGTGGTTATGTCGCATATCTTCCACACTCTGGTTTCAGTAATCAACGCATCGAATTGGAGAACGCTTTTCTTGCTGCTTATGCTCTGAATCGGACTTTGATAGTGCCGCCATTGTATTTGGGTCACGATGATGTTCTCTCTTGGCGTGAGTTTCCTTACTTGAGATTTCAACTGAAAGAGGTTGAGACAACGAATTACAACCGGCTGTTCTTTCAAGGTGAAACTGAAGAACTACTCAAAAGCTTTTTATCTCCGCATAATTCTTTGGCTTTGGTGCCTTGGAGCGCACTGTTGAACTTATCAGCGTTACATGATCATGTTAGAACAATATCAGTGGCTGATTTTGTTGATTTAAATCTACTCAAGAGCATGAATGACATTCTTATAATTCCCGACTTTGAGAGATACGCTTATAAACTGGTTGATGAGTTTCCGGGTGCTAATATCGGAGTTGTGGTTGATAATGAAACAAATGATTTAAAATACAAATTGGATTCAAGAACCAAAGCAGAGGATGACAGAGACTCATTCTTTGTTATGTTTGCTGGTGTTTGTCGTTATTCTAAGGGTCTTCAGTTGGAATTAACGAGTGGTTACTATGATCAATCTTTGGGCGTTTGGTCCTCTTTGACTCATGAACTACAAGATTTGGATACGAATGTTACCAAGTATTTTGACTCTGAGTACAAACTTGATAAATGCGCTTCTTCTGCTGAAGAGTTCAACTTGATTGCTCCACTGAATACTACAGAGTTCGAGATGTTCGACCTTGGAAAAGTAAAGAAGACACAAATACCTCTTGGAAAATACAACCATTTTATAAACTTGGGATCTTTATGGAATGCTCCAACTTTGGTCCATTTTGGTTCTTTGTTTGGTTCTGGAAGAATTGGTACCATAAGCGAGAGTAACAAGATATTTAAAGAAAATATTGAAGAGGCGTTCGTTTTGAGTAATGAATTTGTGATAAAAGCAGGTGAAAGCATTATCAAAGACATTGGTGGTGCTGGCTCTTATGTTTCATTGCATATTCGAGTTGGCGATGGACATTTTAAGAGCAAAGCCAAAGAAACTGTGGACAGAGCTTTCAAAATACTTAATGCGAACTCAGAACAGTTTAGCTTAAACGAAGGGATGTCGCTTACTTTGTTCATTGCTACCGACTGCCCCAAGTCAGAGAGAGCTTATTTGTTTAAGCAACTCTATTCAATATCCACAAAAATAGTTTACCTTGATGATTTTACTGACATTATCACAAACGTCTTCAAGGACATAGATTCTTGGAGACTAAAGAATCTTGAGAATATATCGTCAGAATGGGAAAGTGAAATGTCACTACTGCTTAATCAAGTTGATATCCTGTTTACTAGGCAAGACAAAGACAGAAAATTTGATTGGTTGACGCAAACGGCCTATATCAAAGGACTTTTCACATCGATGGCTCGATATCTCCTAAAGGAACAGAAAGCAAGCAAAGAAGCGGAAACTAAGAAAGCTCCTATTTCTACTTTTGGGAAGCTTTGGGTTCCTTTTGTTGAGCAATACGTGTGCTCACGAGGATCGGCTGTCATTGGAACTGAATCCAGTACTTTCTCTGATTTTATATACCGTTTGCATAGAGTTTACTGGAAAGAAGCTGATCCAGCCAAGGTTGTCTTCATAGACGCCGCTTGATTAATTATTTAATGACTAAATGAAATTTTGTTTATTACAATCGCGCATGCAATAATTCACCCTTGTTGTCAGTTTCATTGTATTTTGCCCAGTTGTGAGCAATAGGCGCCTGAATCAAATGTTCAGGAATATCAAATGAGTCTACAAGGTTCAAACTTTGTGGAGCGAGCAATGCACAATACTTTCTAACCAACTGTGGCACCAATTTACCCTTCTGCAAAGAAATCAAACCTGTAGTCAAATACCAGGATAAACGTTCCTCGATCAAAGACAATGCAAACAGAATTGCAAGCTGAGTCAAGATCTGTTTAATTCCCTTATCATCAGATAAGCGAATTTGTTCCATTACTTGCTCTAAGCATATTCTTTCACCGTGGGCTTTTGACAAGGTTTGAATGGTATCACTTTCTTGCTTCATCCAAACATCAAACAAAGATTGGCCCTTGGAAATCTTTTCCTTCATGGTTCCAGCCAACTGTTTGACATACGCGATTTCCTGCAGCTGGAACAACTTCAATAAATTATTGATGTCTTCCAAATCCCATTCTTGGGCATTCTGTGCATCAGAAACTAAAGGAAGCTGAGTCTTTCCCTTTTGAACAGAAGCCAGCAATTCTTTGGCAACTTTCTGCATCAAGACAGAGTTATCACCTTCTGCAGTCATACCCGCATGAGCAAATCCGACATTTTGTCCGAATCTGTTGCAACTCAAGTATCCCTGTCCTCCACAACGTTCTCTGCAGACAGTAGCAATTCTCTCAACGTTCCAAGTAACAAGCGGTTTAATAACACAGCACAATCTCACAACTTCTTCGTGATCAGCTTTAGTTCCATTAGCCCATCTCTTCTTGACGTAATTCAAACCAATGTGGAAGCAAATGGCACGAGACAAAAGAGGCAATAAAGCTCTCTGTTGCAATTGATAATCCAAAATTGGAGTATCAGATTTACCTGTTGGACCAACAGTCAATCTTCCAGCAGCATATCTAAAGGCAATAGCCAAACACAATTTTGCAGAAGAGCCACACATACTTGCGATACACAAACGACCACTCAATAATTGATCAGCAACCGTTAAGAATCTCGCTCTCTTTTCCTTGATCTTGGAAACGTACTTGCCTTCAGGTGTGACATCGGAGTACCTGTTTAACAAGTTTTCACGAGGAATACGAACATTCTTGAACCATAATTTACCATTATCAACTCCGTTACATTCAAACTTGTGTCCCATATCTTCAATGACAACACCAGGTGAAACAGACATGTCTTCTTCTCTGATACGAACAAGGAACGCATGAATGCCTTCATTAGTTCCATTCATCAGCAACTGTGCAAATACGACAGCCCATTTAGCATGAACAGCAGAGTTAGTAATCCAATACTTCTGAGCCAACACTGATGGAGTATGAATAATGAACTCTTTAGTTCTGCTATCCCAAGTGGCTGTCGTCTCCATTTCGACGGCATTGTTTCCGTAGCCAAGCTCAGTCAAAGCGAAACAACCAACGGCTGAGAAATCATTAACCTTCTTCAACAATTCCCTGTGCCTCTCAGTGCCCAACTTCAGAACAGTCCCACCAAATAAATTGAACTGGACAGTCATCTTCGTTGCCATAGAACCATCAATAAGACCACCAACCTCGTGGCTAGCAAAGATATTCAAAGGATTCGTTTCAAAGTCAAACACATTCACATGGCCATTCTCTCCTGCAATTAGAAAAAGAGTTAAGCAATAACAAACGGAATACCAAAAGCTCACCTAATCTCTTCAGCCTCTCCAGAGCTAGTTCTCTTTCATAGCGCAGGGACACATCGAAACGAGGAATGAAGAGCGGATCCTTTGCGAATTCCTTGAAGGCCTTTCGTTTCTCATGGTTGTCATTCTCAAGCAAATGGGCCAACTTCTTTACATCGAATGAAGGAGCTTTAACTACTTTTGAGTGTTTGTATCTTTCGTAGGACGTCATGTTGTAGAGACAGAAGGTTCAGAAGTTGTTTGACTTTGAATCTGTAGGAAATTCACACGATGCCGTAAATCTCTTGGGGAATCAGGTCTCTTGACCGACTAAATTTCACGCTCATATCTTAAGCTAGCGAGATACGCAAGGGATACTTCATTGTAGTTCAAGTTCTTGGATTTCAGAGATCAGAAGGAGAGCGTTACAAGATGTTGAGGCAGTTAAAAGGAACGATAGAATAGAAATTTCATCTCAGAACGCTTCAACTTAGCAGAATTCTCACGAGCTTAAGGAATTTTTGAAGAAGACCGCCGACTTGGTTGTTGCGTTGTTGACGTAAGCACGCGAGCTGTTTCGACTGCGACAGAAAATCGCTCACTTCTTCCTTCAAAAAAATCACTCATGACCAACGAAGATAACAATTCTAAGCAATTCAAAGCGTACGCCTGTTTGAAGAATGGCGAGCCATTGCAGAAGTGGTCCTACACTCCAAGGCCTTTGGGTGAGAACGATGTCGAGATCAAAATTGAACATTGCGGTATTTGTGCTTCCGATATCCACACTTTGACTTCTGGTTGGGGTCCTACTCAGTATCCTGTTGTTGTTGGGCATGAAATCACTGGTAAAGTTGTTGCTGCAGGTCCAAAAGTCACAAGATGCAAAGTTGGAGATCGAGTTGGTGTTGGTGCCATGGTTTTTGCGTGCAGGGAACCATCCTGTTCTGAATGCTCAAATGGCAGAGACAATTTGTGTCCAAAGAAAGTTTTCACTTATAATGCAAAGTACTCTGATGGTTGTATTGCTTATGGTGGTTACGCTGAAGCAGTTCGTGTTCCGGCTGATTACGCTTTTGTTATTCCAGATAAATTGAGTTTGGAAGTCGCTGCCCCTTTGTTGTGTGCTGGTATCACTGTGTTCAGTCCTTTGGATCGTTATAGGGTTGGGCCTGGCATGAAGGTTGGTGTTGTTGGAATTGGTGGTTTGGGACATTTGGCGATTCAGTTTGCAAGTAAAATGGGTGCACATGTTGTAGCTGTCTCTCATTCCGCTTCCAAGAAGGATGAATGTACTAAGCTCGGTGCCAAGACTTTTGCAAATATTTCTGAGAAGCAAAATGTTCAAGATCTCTCTGGTACTTTGGATCTGTTGTTGGTCACTAGCAACCACAAAGGTCAGCCATGGGGAAATTATTTAAATTTTTTGAAGACGGAAGGAACTCTGGTTTTGCTAGCATTGCCTGAAGAAGAATTAAAGATCATGCCAAGTGCGTTGATCATGAAGCAAGTCACAATGAGTGGTTCGTTAATTGGTTCTCAAGCAGGAATCGAAAAGATGTTGGCATTTGCAGCCGAACATGATGTTAAACCATGGATTGAGCAATGTCCAATGAAGGAAGTGAATGAAGCTATTGATCGTGTCCATCACGGTAAAGTTAGGTACAGAGTTGTCATGAAGGCTGACTTATAATTCAAATAAATATGAGAATTTTTTGACATTTTAATTGATTAATTCTCTTATCTCCTCCTCAGTGAAACCCATCAAGTAGAAAACGTCAACTAAACTTGGCTTGTTTAACCTAATAGCGGCTTTTTCTTGTACTTTTGGTTTTGCATTGAAAGCAATTCCTGTTCCAGCTTCTGCGAGCATTAGAAGATCATTAGCACCGTCACCAACTGATAAAACCTGTTCTCTGGAGATATTGTTTAATTGCGATAGAGTGACTAGAAGCTCAGCCTTACGAACACCATCAACTACTGGCCCATAAGTTTCACCAACCAATTCAGCTCCATCTGTTGAAACAGCCAAATTATTCGCGAAAGCATAATCTAAACCTAACTCCTCTTGAACAACTTTTGCCAGAGGAATGAAACCACCCGAGATAACAGCCATTTTACATCCCAACTTTCTAAGTCCTTTGCATAATTCTTTTGCGCCAGGAGTAAACGATAAACGCTGCCTGACTGTATCGATAATTGAAACAGGCGATCCAGCCAAAAGAGCAACACGTTCTTTAAGAGATGCCTTAAAGTCTAATTCCCCATTCATAGCTCTGTGTGTGATACTCTTTACTTGTTCCATTACACCTGCCTCTCGTGCCAATTCATCAATGACCTCTTGTTGAATTAAAGTTGAGTCCATGTCAAACACAGCCAAGCGTTTGTGCTTTCGGAAAGGAGAATCCAGCTGGATAGCAATATTTGTGGTCGAGTACTTAATTTCCAAAAGCCTTAGCTCTTGAGCAGGTATTTCATCTCTGGCGCACGACACCAGCAATTCCAGAACTTTGGCACAGCCATTAGAAGAACAAAGACGTTTTGCATGTCGAAGATATACGCCCTTCACTCCAAAAGTCTTCAGTACTTCCTTCATAAGATCGATTTCAATTGCAGCATTTGATATCATTGTTATCACATAATCGGTTGCATTCTTTGGATAGCTGACTTGATAATCAAATGCGATGTCTTTAGGAACAGGAGGTTCTGTAAAAGTGCAGGCCATAAGAGAAGTGCTATCTGTTACAGGAACAGAGAATAATTCAATGATATTCTTATTTGATACATTCAAGTTCTCTGGACCATCGGTTTCTACTTTGTTCACAAGTTTGACACTTTGAATCATCTTCAACATCAAAACGTGCCGATGATCAGACTTATGATACTTTTACATGTTGCCTGATGACTTAACGATGCGGGTGACGTATAATATGTTGCAGCACCACAGGAGATTAGTCTAAATTGAATTAGTAACATCTGATGCTAATTTCAATATGGACGAATGGTACATAAACTCAGGGACGAAGTCGTGAAGTATCGTTAAATTCAAAACATTACAAATGAAACTTACAACATTCTCTGCTTACACATTATCTTTGTTGTTGTCAACTGTTTCAGCATTAATTGATGCAACATGCCCTGATCCTTCCATAAAAACTAATGATGGAAAGGTTATCGTGTCAGGAACCGCCAAGTTACCAACATATTACGAAAAATACGTCAAGCATTCATCTGGTATTGTTATTACTGCATCCGATAAGTATACGAACGATGCAACTCACAAATATGCTTTGATCAATGCTCTATACACGGTTAACAGCATGTGTTCAGCTGAAAAAACTGCCAAGCTATGTTCTTACTTGGGATCAGCTGGTATTGTGATCGTCTTGATGGATGGTTCTCAGAGTGCATTGGATTTCCCCGAAGCTGATCACTATGATGCATACAAGGCTGTCTTTATGTGGGCAAATTCAATACGCCCTTACAAAGCTATTTATGTTGATGGTCCTAGTGTTGCAAAAGCACCTAATGGCGCTTATTTGGGTGAAAATGTATTGCAACACGAATTCGCTCATGCTTTGAACGCTGCAATTGATGACTTGCCTGAATTCAAAAAGATATCCGATAAGATAATTTCAGTCTACGATTTGGATTTGGCAGCAAGACCAGATTTATTCACTGGCGCATACTTAAGATCAAATCATTATGAGATGTTCGCAGTTGCTTCAATGATCTATCACAACTCCATTCGTTTTGCATACAGTATTGACACAAGAAACAAACTACGTGATCAAGCAAAGTTCATGTTTGATCTTATGGACAGCGTGTATGGTGGAATCAATTTTGCTGACTTCTGCGTCATTGGCACCAACACCAAAACATCAACCTCCACTTCTTCATCGACCTCGACTTCAACTTCAACCTCTACAACCAAAACCACTACCTCCACTAGCTCAACTTCTACCAAAACCTCCACATCATCTTCATCTTCAAGCACGAGCTCAACTGCAACCACAACTTTGATCCCAACCACAACTCCTGATGATATTGATGACAACGGTCAGATCTCTGGTGCTTCTACAGTCGTGCCATCTTGGATGCTCCTAATTGCTTCAGTAATGGCTCTATCTCAGCTTCTTTAAATACCAACAATAAAGGTCTTTTTAATTAATTACTTCTTGTTTCAAGTGAAGTTCGCGAGTTTCGAATGCTATTTTAGGAATTGTTCAATGTCTCAAGCTGATAGACCTGTGACAACTTCATCACTCAGTGATAATGATCCGGAATCGCTGAAAATGCAGAGGCTACTAAAGCAGAAGGAGCTTGCAGAGCAGAAAAGAAGAAAGCAGTTGGAACTTAAAGGATCGATTTTACCGACAACTGGAGCCGCATCAATACCACCAGGCATCAGACCGAATACCGCAAGATCACCTGTCTCCGGAGAGCCATTATCACCAAAGTCACCAACCTCTGCAACGTCTAATGCTTCATCGTTTGACACAGAGGTGAAACCATACATCCCAGACGATGTCGTGTTGATAAAGTCATCAAATACTAAACCAAATCATTCACAAAAGGAGAGACAGTCCGAAGTAACTAATCCAGCCGACAAGACTCCGCATGATCAAACTATAAAAGCTGATGGGAATGAACCTCGATCGGGTTCATATAATCAAATGTCAGGAAATGATGCAACAGATTCTGAAGATTCTCTACAACATGTTGCAGGAACATCAATAGCACCGTCTACTCAAAATACGACCAATATGCAATCATCAAGACCACCAGAAGCTCTGGCACCACAAGAAGTATCACGTTCTAAAAGCCCAAAGAATGAAAGCAACGACCCCGAAGTCTCAACAGGAAAAGCTGAAACCTCTAATAGTAATCAATCTGCACCGAATGAACCAACTGAAGATTCTGATGATCAAGATGAAACAGCAGACATCAAAAAGAACTTTCTAAAAAAAGGCAGTGAAAGCACAGAAGAAATCAATGAAAGGAAAGCTCTGAATGGGTTAACTCACAGAGAATTCATTCATAAAAATGCTGAAGTTGGACAGAAGATGTTGTGTAAAATAGTGCGATCTAAAGAAGGCGTTGGAAAACAATGGTATCCTTACTACGAAGTTTTCTTTGAGCATCCAACAATGGGAGACATATTTTTAATGAGTGCCAGAAAACGAAAGAAAAGCGCAAGTGCTAATTATGTGATATCTTCAACAAAACTCAGAGATAACAAACAGAAGGAAGATGTTGTTGGAAAAATACGAGCGAACTTCCTTGGCACTTCGTTCACAATTTACGACTCTGGTATGAACCCCTTCAAAGAAAAAGACAGCAATTCAAGGAGCACATCGATACGGAGAGAATATGCGTCGGTTATTTTCGTAAGTTTGCTACTGAAAAGTTGCTTTTTAACTTAAAGGAAACAAATGTTTTGGGTTTAAAAGGTCCGAGGAAAATGACAGCTTTGATACCAGCAATCCAAAAAGATGGAAATCCAGTGGTTTTTAAGCCCGAACTTGAGAAAGATACAATACTAGAAAGATATCGGGTTGGACAAGCAAAGGATCTTGTTGTTCTACATAACAAACCACCTCAATGGAATGAAGACACCCGCTCCTATGTGTTGAATTTCAGCGGTCGTGTTACTGTGGCAAGTGTCAAGAACTTTCAAATCATACATGAGAATGATCGTAAGTCTCTTTCTCAAAATTAACAAAGAAATTAACCTATTCAGCGGATTATATTGTGATGCAGTTTGGAAGAGTTAATGAATCTACATTCTCCATGGATTTCCAGTACCCGTTGAATGCACTACAATCATTTTCAATTGCCTTAACAAGTTTCGATGCAAAATTGGCATGTGAGTAGATCAAATAGAACTTAATCTACACCTCCCGTAGACTGATCGTCAGCACTGGTGAGCTCGACTGTATGAAAGTTTGGAAATACAAATCTTTCCCAAATGAACTTGTGTAGAACTTCAATTACGAAACGCTCCAGCTTTGAGGTATCTCTAAGAACTTGCTTTTCTGTATCACCAACTTCCCATTCCATATTCATATTGAGACTCGGAGATTCCAAAGGTAGCCCAAGTTTAAGATCATTGGATTTCAGCAGACACAAATGCAAATGGGAACCAACAAACCCAATAACAGCTGTTGCACTCATTGAAATATGCGTTACATTAACAGCAACCGGAAGCGATAAAAATTGGAAAGTTGGATAATTCAGAGAGAACTCAGCCTCTAAGCCAATGCGCATGTTCCCATCGTATTTGAATGACACGATGAACTGAACATCAAACGGATTCGGAACAAAAGCTCCGCCTGCGCCACCAAAGGAATTTGAAAGGCCAGCACTTATAGAATCTTCCATATCGCTCGCCGAAGAAGAGAAGCTCTTGTCGAGTCCTGAAGATACCAAAGAGTTGGAAGTGCGTTTACCACCATTCTGCGATTTCGTCTGATCAAAGTATTCCCTAACAGGGCTTGACCGTGTGGAGTTAATAATTGATTGTTCCTTGTATTTCCTTGATGGTGTGTATTCCCTAAAGGCACTGAACACATCCGTAATATCAACAATCTCGATCTCTGGCGCAACATCGCCCCATTGAAAATCTTTAACTTCCAACCTTCTAAGCCATTCTGGCAATTCGGAGTTTCCAATGAAATCCCGCAAAGTATCAGCAGCCTTAAGCGATGCTTCTTCGTCCAATTTATCCCATCGAAAGTGAAGTGACATTGAAATGAGAGATCGTCGAGATTGTCAGGAAGAAATAGGAGATATGAGACTGTGTCGTTATTTGAGGGTTTCAAGAGGATCCCAAGCAAGGGCAGCTCTTCAATTTTCTGAACACTTTTGGGATGAACATTTCTGTGTGCAATCTTGATTTGTTTGTGTCGAGCGTTGCTGGCAAATCGCATAGAAACCTTACAATGGGCCACGGACATTCGAAAGAGGAAGAGCAGAATATTTTACAGCATTTCGACGCAAAAGAAGCAGCATATTTACGGAAGGTTTACGATGGAATGGTTGATGGTCATACAAAAGCATTCAGAGCTGCTCAATTCAAAGTGATGTTCCCTCATGTTCCTGATGAAGTTGCTTCGAGGTTTCCCCTGATATTCGCCAATTTAGAGTACTTATCCGGTGCAGCTTCTGTTTCAGCAAAGCTTACTGAGCCAAGGGCAAGTGGGACAGCTTTGCGTTTCGTTGATGTGTTGAAGTTCACTAGCTTTGTTACTGACGATTCATACTACGCTACAGCTCGTGCTATTCATATACTGTGGAACATAAGTAATGCGCGATCTTTAGAGTCATGGGCCAGAAAGCTCATAAAGATCGAGATGACATTATACAAGGGAAGTTTTGATGAATTGAAGTTACCGGAACAATTAAGTGACGCCTTCATACATCGTATTTTATCAGGAAAAGACTCTGATCCTTTGCCGTCTTCTGCGCACGGAGCAGCTGCTCAGTTTCTGTTGCAGCATACAGAGAAGACTATTGATTATAAAACATTGGACTTAAAAGATGTCTCAAAATTCGTTGAATGGGTTGGTAGCAATAACTACATTCGAAGGATTATAGAAAATTTCTTTATCAGAATATTTGCTCCGCCTAAAGCTGAATTGAATACGACAGCTGCTACTAATTCGTCACCAACAACAACTGATCAAATGCCTCAGAAAACCCAAATGGATAAAAAGCTCGCTAAGCAAAAAGCAAGGAAGTTCCTGCTGAAGCCACCTCTATTTTTAACCAAAGCTGTACCTGATTTCATGACTGTTGAAGATGTTTGGTTTCTGCATTTTCATTTACATTCTGATTTTTGTACCAAATGGTTCTTGGCTTATGACTCTCTGAGAGATGGTCATGCTTTTAATCCTTTCATTGATCGCATTACAATGATAGGCTCTACTTTGATCATTGTAAAAGACAAGGATAATCATTACTTTGGCTGTTTCGCAGAGAAGGAATGGGATGTAAGGCCCGAATGGTATGGTACATCCAATAATTTTTTGTTTCAATTAAGGCCTAGCTTTTCATTTTATCCTGCATCTTCATTCAACACTAATTATCAATATTTTGAGTATGGAACTCATACGTTACCGAATGGTTTGGGAATGGGAGGTCAATTTGACTACTTTGGCTTCTTTTTATCTGCGGATTTTATACACGGTCACTCTAAGGCAAATCCTGTGTCATCTACATTTCAGAATCCAACATTATCAGGACAAGAAGAATTTTTAATTGACAAAGTGTATGCGATCAGAGTGAAAGAAATCTCAAAACAGACTCTGGACAGGGAAAGAGCGCTAAGGGCTTCTGGTAAAAGAGCTCAAAAACAGGAAGTCCTTGAATTTTTGGACATGGCTGGAATTAAGACTTATAGTAAACAGGTTGGAGCATTAGAAGAACGCGAGGATTCTGACTAAAATCAAATCTATTCTTGTCCCACTAGAAAGCTTCTTAGTAATTTGAAGCTTGTCTGTCATCTAAAAGATAAGCATTTAATAGAACTTAAATCTTACAGTTTGCTCCACCAGCCTTCTTGATCAATTTTTCAACCTCAGCAAGACTCAAAGAATCCAAATCGTCAGCCTGAACTTCAACTGCAAAACTCTACCATGTTAACTCAATGTCGATATTTCATACTATTATACCTTAATAATTGTCTTGATGTCGGCGATTTGAACTGTCAACTTTGCCTTTCTCATGACTTTGACTTGAGGTCCGCACCATGAAATGAAAACGAACTTTGCACGTTGAGACAATGGATCGTTAGAGTAGACTATTCGATTTAAAGTTATAAGTTGGCAATTCATCTAAAAGCGGTACCATGTCTGACAAAACCGAATTGAGCATGATCAGGCTTCAAGTGTTGCTTCAACTCCTCTAAGCCACCAGAACCAGTACCAGCAACATGAACGGAATCTTTTCCATCAGTATAGTTCAACAGTAACCAGTTTGTCTCAGTCTTGTCATTGCTATCAATCTGTAAGAAGATCATTTACTATGTGATCATATTACCGAACATCTTCATATGCCTTGATGATCTCATCTCTGTGTTCCTGAAGCGATTAGTACCAGTATCCTTCTAAAGATCAGATCTTACTTGAACTGCAGCCATAGCTAATAATCTCTGATCAAACCGAGGAGTAAAACTTTTACGAATGAACAAGTGTTTGACGAAACGGTGTAAACGGTTAGATTTTGTAACTCCTGCAAACTTTTTGCAAAATCGAGCTCGCGAAGTCCGAGTTAGCTGGTCAGCGAGTCCGATTTAGCTCCTCATGCGAGAAAACGTAATAAAAACGCTCGAAAAAGTCCTCTCACCTTCTTTTATTGCTTCTATCGGACTAACGGTCGATTAAGATTATGATACTGCACAAGGAACCGCAGTTCAGAGTCACGATACTGATGATATTACATCTCTGAGACGTAACTGGTGACTTGAATCTTCAGATNACATGAACTCCATACCAAATAGATTTTATTGTGATTTGCAAACTTTTTGCAAAATCGAGCTCGCGAAGTCCGAGTTAGCTGGTCAGCGAGTCCGAGTTAGCTCCTCACGCGAGAAAACGTAATAAAAACGCTCGAAAAGTCCTCTCACCTTCTTTTATTGCTTCTGTTGGACTAACGGTCGATTAACATTATGATATTACTAAAGGAACCACCGTTCAGAGTCACAGCACTGATGATACTACAGCCCTGAGACGTAATTGGTGACTTGTAGCCACAGATCTACTCCGCTGTATCAGGCTCCGCTGTTTCAAGATCANAGTTCAGAGTCACGATACTGATGATATTACATCTCTGAGACGTAACTGGTGACTTGAATCTTCAGATATGCTCCGCTTCATCACCCTCGGCTGTTTCAAGATCATATTGGAGAGACTGAATAGTCTGTGTGGAGTACACGCTTATGGAACCTGACGGTAATTGACGCAGCGTTATTTGGCAATTTCAACGAGCGTTTGAAGTTCAATGCGTCTTCTTATCTCTGTGGAACTGTTATGCTTCCATCTTTGGAAATAAACATCTTGAAAGCCTGCTTTAACCACTCTGAAATCAGAACTTTGTTACACTCGTACACCGTCTTCCTGCGCTCGGATGGNGATATTACATCTCTGAGACGTAACTGGTGACTTGAATCTTCAGATATGCTCCGCTTCATCACCCTCGGCTGTTTCAAGATCATATTGGAGAGACTGAATAGTCTGTGTGGAGTACACGCTTATGGAGCCTGCCTCTAATTGACACAGCGTCGGCTGGAGATATCAATGAACGTTTGAAGTTCAATGCGTCTTCTTATCTCTGTGGAACTGTTATGCTTCTATCTTTGGAAATAAACATCTTGAAAGCCTGCTTGAACCACGCTCCACTCAGCACTTTGTTACACTCGTACACCGTCTTCCTGCGCTCGGATGATTGTTTCAATAGCTTGCCAACGCAGTATGCGCCATTGTATACGATGTCGTTTCTTGTTGAGACTCTGCAGCTGTTTCCGTCAGAAAAATTCTTTTACTTTTCGCACTTTCAATATTCGAGCAAAATCGAAATTCCTAAAGAATTACATTATTACATGGAAAAAATTAGCATGTTTATTGTAGTTTCGATGCTCTGGAGCTCTATGCCAAAGTTTCCGCTTCACAGCGTCGGGGCATCATTTATGCGCCAAAAGTGGTTTCAGCGAGATATCGGAGCCAGCTCTAAGTCGGCACCCATGAAACTCCCATTTCAGAGTCTTTTCTAACTATTCTTTCAAATGACGCTTAAAGTTCGGGAAACGGTAGCGTTTTGGTGGTGTTGTTTCAGACTGATGTTTGATCTCATGTGAGAACTCAATGGACTTCTTCTTGAACGTCCTTATCGTATGACTCTATTCCTTTATCTTTGACAGGTAAAGAACTCTATATGCTATTTTGGAGCTAAACACACTCTAACTATAAGAAAGTTCACAATCAGAGAAACAATTGGCAACAAGCATTCTCAAGACTCACGCTTGAGAGTTGAATTTCGCGCGTAAGGAGCTTCACATGATGTCTTTTCAGAATCATCCATCAGATTTGGCACAGATTGTCGGGACGCAAGCTATGCCGCCATGTTTTGATCGCGATCGCGCTGTTTCAATCAAAGAAGGAAGGATTTTCAAGAACATTTTAAATAAATTGCATTCCAGACCATCAGAATTCAAATTNGGCTTAAGTTGTTGGGACGCAAGCTATGCCGCCATGTTTTGATCGCGATCGCGCTGTTTCAATCAAAGAAGGAAGGATTATCAAGAACATTCTAAATAAATTGCGTTCCAGACCATCAGAATTCAAATTATCGTTTATTCCCTAAGCCACTTGATTTTATTCGTAAGAATGGTAGTTTTTTCTGAGGGCTGTTTGATATTGCAGCAAATCTCGAGCAAGAGCGAGCGAAGATCGAATCAAACATCGAAATGTGCTGAAAACGTAACAACCAAGACGAATAGAGGTATAAGAAGCATGGATATCGTAATAGGAACACTCAAAGGGCTCGAAGCTCGAGTTTCAGCTTCGTAGCATAAGCGCACCGTTTATGCATCAAAAGCAGTTTTAGCGAGATATCTTCAACAGTTCTAACTATTTTAGTCTGACCTTCCATAATGGTCGTCTTTACTCTATTGTCTATCGATTGATATTGATATTATAGGTGTCTGTGACGTTTAGGTGTTGTTTCACGACAGCCCATTTTCATAGTGGACTAAAAATTCATCATACTACTCTAAAACTCAATAAAATCTACATCCAAACTAAGGACAAAGTACGCCCTTTCTATCGGTACCTCAACTGTTACAATTGGTGCCTGAATCATTCAGCTATACGGTCGGAGAACAAACGGGTCTGAAATTTCTCCGACCGCATTACTCCTCTAGTTTTGAAGTAACCGAGGATATGAAGCTACCATTGTCTTTCTCTAAGCTTAAATTAGCGTGATAGCATTATGTTTTGATTGAAAAGTTCTTGAGGCTAGAGATTTTTACAATTCCCGGCAGAGGTCAATCTGGCAATTTTCTTGAATCAAACAACTGAGATACAAGTATTAAATCGAAGATTATTCAACACGGATGAAAGATCTTTATTAACAAGACATATATTCTTCATGAGGAAGTCATGAGACTCCTTACTGTAGCTCGTTGTATCTGTAGCATCAATGTGCAAAAACGCCTTAAGCCCCTTGGGCTGTAACAGGCAACGCATACAAATACCACAAATATCTTCTAGACTTCAGGCGTTGATCCAAACCAGTGAATATGAGTGTTTTACATCATTAGCAAGCTATATCGTCGTGAAAATCCGTGAATTCCATGTCCCTTGGTCGTTTAAGAGTAAATAAGATGCCATCGACTTCAGCACGAACCGCGTTGTTTCAACTCGACCCAAGCAGGGAAATCATACGCCACACGCATAAACCATCTTTCAAGGCATTCTTTCTTCGAAAGCTAGCTCGCTTTTGCTCTTTTTGTATGGCTACGGATTCAATGAGTATTTTCGAGCATAAGAATAAGTACCATTTACTACGAGTTGAGGACGCTATGGACTTGGATTTAAATATGAGAGTTGATGAGAATGAAATGCCAAAGACATTTACTACGGACGGGTTTTTGAGTATGAGTATGGTTGAGTATTCTGGAGTGGCAGTTGATGTGGGTGATTTGGGTGGCATTGGCCCAAGTGCAGGAGGAAAGAAACGGAAGGAACCAGAAGGCGGCAAAAGGTGCAAGTGTGGCAGTACGGAGCATCAGAGAATCTGCAACAAGAACTGTCCCCTGTACAAGCCTAGGTTGAAACTGCAGTATCGAGATACTGAGTTGCCTGAAAAGACCGTCACGACCACTACTGGTTTGAACTCAGTATTGCGCATTGCTCCTCTCAAAGACATTATTATGGATGCTGTTGCACGCTGTACCGACATCCAAGTTGAAGTTTCACGTCTATTGAATGGATACGTGATTTGGATGATTGAAGAGAACAGACCCATTCCAGATTTGAGATTTAGTGATGGTATAATGAGAGAGTTCTATCAGGCAGTATGTTCCATTAACGCAGTTAGAAATCCACACTAACACAAGATTGTTTCAACTCCTTCGATAAATGAGTATATGGATGAGATATATTCGAGGTGCAGGCCTGATCATTTGGCTTGGAATGACTCCACCAAGTTAGGGCAGCTCCTTTCAAATATGGCTAGGATGCATTCTACAAACTGCCAAAACCATGTGGTCACTAATCTTTTAAAATGGATCAAGAAGTGGTTGATTTGGAAACGTGGTAAACAATTGAGAGCTTTCTTATGTGCAGATGATTTTAACGAAGTCGTTACAGTAGCAATGAATGAAATCACACGAACTGAAGAGGACGAAGGATTCTACGCTATTCCGCTAAACATCATTGAGGCTGTTACTCCGGAGCNGCTAGAGGGGGTGTTGAAGTTTGATGGTTCACGGACGACAAGCGTCATTCCATCATGAATGACCTGAAACAACCGTCATTGCCCTCTCAAGATTGGATACTTTATCTGAATGATGAAACTGAAATAAATATAAAAAGGACCATGAAATTCTATTTAATAAATAACTATCACAGTTCTAATAATCCCCCGTGCTCTACTTTTACTTTGAATAGGACATACTTAAAACCGATGTCCAGGCTTTTGAAAACGTTTGTTAATAATTATAAACAAGATGCTCAGAATCGCTAGGAGAATGGGATACACGGGAGAGGTTTGAGATTGTTTAGTCTCACTCCCATCAGTACTTTTAAACAGAAGTTCATACTCATTGATACAGACGCTCTGCATGATCTTATGACTTCTGAGAATATTGGGATTGTAGTTCCTAGAGATAAAGTGGTTTTCAGAGTTAATGCGATTGAATGGTGGCCCCGAGCATTTAACGTAGACAAACTAACTACGGCTACAAAGCGTTTTGGTTTCTCTATTTCCACTAATGGTGTTGAGTATCATCAGCATAACATGAAACAGTTTGAGAGATCCGAGATGAATGATTGGGGTTACAACTATGAGGGAGAATTTATACCNCACGGGAGAGGTTTGAGATTGTTTAGTCTCATTCCCATCAGTACTTTTAAACAGAAGTTTATACTCATTGATACTGACGCTCTACATGATCTAATGACTTCTGAGAATATTGGGATTGTTGTTCCTCGGGATAAAGTAGTTTTCAGAGTTCATGCTATGGAATGGTGGCGCCGAGCATTCAACGTAGACAAACTCACTACGGCTACAAAGCGCTTTGGGTTTTCTATTTCCACTAATGGCGTTGAATATCACCAGCATAATATGAAACAGTTTGAGAGATCTGAGATCAATGATTGGGGTTACAACTATGAGGGAGAATTTATACCGTTGGAAATTAATGGGCAGACTCGTGTTGTTGCTTTGGACCCGGGAAGAAACTCCTTGTATGTCGCTGTGTCTGGAAAAACCGCTGCTGATGTTTTGGAATGTTCAAACAGTCGCTGGCAAGAGATATCAGGGACTAGATACTCTACCAAGAAGGCAAACACTTGGATAACAGCTGATCGTGACAGGCATATGGCGATTACTTTAACTCCAACACCGTGNTAACATGAAACAGTTTGAGAGATCTGAGATCAATGATTGGGGTTACAACTATGAGGGAGAATTTATACCTCTGGAAATTAATGGGCAGACTCGTGTTGATGCTTTGGACCCTGGCAGAAACTCTCTGTATGTGGCCGTGGCTGGGAATACCGCTGCTGATGTTTTGGAATGTTCAAACAGTCGCTGGCAAGAGATATCAGGGACTAGATACTCTACCAAGAAGGCAAACACTTGGATAACAGCTGATCGTGACAGGCATATGGCGATTACTTTAACTCCAACACCGTGCTGTTCTAATACAGATGGTTACATTACACACTTGTTACATGTTTTGGAATATCGCGATGAGTTTCTTGGGTTCTACCGGGCCATGCGTTGGAGAAGACTCCGGTGGACGACGCGAATTAAACGACAGAAGGCGTATGATACTTTATATANTTTATATAAGGAGCTTGCTGCTGGTGCTGAAGATGTTGTGATTGCTTATGGTGGTGGAGGTTTCAGTCACAACTCCAGAGGACATCCACCCACTCCAAACAAACATCTTTTCTTGGAATTGAAACGAAGAACAAGGTGCAGGTTGGTTCCTGAGTTTAGGACAAGCAAATTGTGCTCGAAGTGTGATAATGAGTTAGTTCAATCCGATATCTGGACGATCAAGAGTTGCAACAATAACAACTGCCGGACCCGCTGGAATCGAGATGTGAATGGAGCAAGGAATATCAGAAGAGTTTTCTTATACATGAATGCCAATGGTGGTAGAAAGCCCCCGGCGTTCCGTAGGGGAAACTAATCTGGTGTTTCAACACCATCAAATGCCTCAATGTGATCTCGACGCAGAAACTAGGTAGAGGCAGCCAATGATGTTCTGGGAAAGACTTGATTAGCAGTAGTCTTAATGTAAGTTATAGTTTTAACTTATGTTAGGATGCTTCTGTGTATTGTGACGCATTGTGATCGTGCGACTACGACTTTCGAGTTTTTCTCGTTGATCATTTTGCTAGAAAAGCGCAATAACTCCTGCACCTCGGCAAATTTTTCTGATCAAACATCAAAACCTTGTCAAATGGCAGAAATCCAAGTGAAATTCACAAGCGCTATTCAACCGTTGGCTGTAGCTTTGGAGGATGTTCGATTACGCGTTCCTTTGAGCTTGACAAGAAGCGGACTGTCATCCATCGTGAACCATTTGCTATCATCGAGCAAACACTATGATTTTATTATCAACCAGAGCTTGCTTTCTACATCACTTCAAGAGTACGTAGAGAAGGAGCATTTATCAACTGAGAACGTGTTGACTTTGGAGGTATTGGAATCTGTACGCGTTAGTCGATGCGACACAGAAGAAAGCGATTCATATGTTCTCGCAGTAGATCGCACCAAGAGTGGCGCAGTAGTGTTTGGTGGATATGGCCATATCACTGTAGCAGGCAAGAAATTTGATGTCGATGGTTCTGTTAAAAGTATTCATTGCAATGGTGATATTTTAGTTTACGGTGGTTCTAATGGCGTTTGCGCTGCAAAGATTTCTAATTATCCTCCTAAAGAAGACGACGAAGAAGTCGAATTAAGAGAATTATGGCGCTCAGACGTTAAGAATGTTGAGAGTGTTCGCATTTGCGGAGAGTTCGTTGCTGTTGGATGCTATGATGCTTCAATAAGCTTGTACGCTCTGCAGCCAAAGCAAGAAACTGGCGAAGAAAGATCCAAGCGAAGAAAGTTAATTAAACAAGATCCATCATTCATAATGACGGGGCACAGCGATGCCGTATCTTGTTTATCTTCAGTTGGAAATGATTATTTGATATCTGGCAGTATGGATAAGTCTGTTCGTATCTGGTCCTTATCACAGCGCGCATGTCTTGCTAGTGTCGGTAGCGATCACGCAGTTTGTTCAATTGATGCTCGTGTCAACTCAGAAGGTTCTTCATTGGCTTGTATAATAGCAGGTCATGCAGATGGAGTTATCAGAGTCTGGAATGATCCTCTGTCCTCAAAGAAACAGAATGATTTACAACTGGAAGTTAACAAGAAAGCCGTGAAAGCTCATAAGTCATGGGTTACTGGTGTTAGTTTCTGTATGGAAGGAAAAAGCTCAAAGTTCGTGTCTGTTGGTTACGACGGTGTAATGAAGTTATGGGATTTAGACGCGATTAGCACTGCGCTGTTCACAATTAAACCAAAGCAGAAGAATAATTTGGGACGATTGTTTTGTGTCAAATGGAGTGAAGAGCGTATTATTTGTGGTTGTGAAGATGGTAGAGTTCTGTCATACAATGCCAATTCGAAAGTGACCGAAAACAAAGAAGAGGAAAAGGAAATAGTCGGTAAATAATTTATAGATTTTCTTCTCTTCATCCGTTTTGAATTGCGCCGTTAGAGGCAAAAGCTTTTTCGCATCAAACCATCGAATCTCCTTGTAACACTGAGACAGGAACAGTTTTATGAATTGTTCGTATAACGCCTGTTGCTCAATGGGAACTCTGCATTGTGATAGGACTGGCCAAATGTACATGAGCGCGTATGGAAAAGTTCTGAAACACTGAAATAGCAATTGAAACGAGCATGACCCAGACACTCGGAATTCCTTAAAGCTGAGCTTAAATTCATAAGCAAGCCATGCCAGACTATCAGCAGCATTTTTAATTCGTTCTTGCCGACTTAGGGTTAATAATGCCGTGGTTTCAACGAACTCAAGTGCTTCTGCATGCCAAAATTCTTTGTGCAATGATTTTCCATACAATTCATACAGAATTTCCTTTGCTACTTCCTGGTCATCTTCGGAATCTGTATTCGTCGTAGCAATTTCATAACATGTTTCCGTTACTTCTTTCCATTCCGTAGTCTCTGGTAAATCTTCTTGTTTCAGAAGTTGCAAGAACTGCGACAAAAACCTCATGCTATGCATACAAAAGAAACACACGAGTTCGTATCATCAATTTATTGCTTTGGCACACAAGGAATCCCACCATGAACATTCTTTCGCGCTTAAGCTGAAATAGCTTGTTGCTTTCTCTTTTCTAATTGTTCAACGATGCCTTTAGAGAATGCAGAAGAGCATTGAGCCATAGTCTTTGATGATCTTGAAATGACATCAGTTAAATAGAAGTCAGTAACAGGAAGTTTTAATGCTGGTTTGCTTCCTCCCTTCTTTGCTGCTAATGCTGCAACTGATTGAATTCCTTGTTTTGTGAGTGAAGACTTCTCAATTGAACCGTATCGTACTAAGGAAGGAGAAATCTGTGCGATTCTTTCCCTCAATTCTGCTACATTATCATAAGGCAGCGTCATGCCCAACACTTCACTCAGAGCTCTAATGATTTTCCAGTCTTCCTTTGCGCTGAATGGAGGCGTTACAGCTGTTCTTGTGATTTGTGGACGACCTTCAGTGTTGACAAACGTTGAAGACTTCTCAGTGTATGCAGCAGCTGGAAGAATCAAATCAGCCAAATCAGCACCCTTCTCACCATGATGTCCAATGTAGACAACGAATGCATCCTTTGGTATATCATTCTCATTGAAATCATCAGATCCCAACAGAACTACAACTTTACTATCCTTCAATGGCACAGCTTTTGGACCGCAAACAAATCCAACATCCATACAACCAACTTGTGATGCATTTCTCTGCAGAACATTGAAACCATTCCATTCTTCAGTGACTAATTTAGGAACTTTCTTGATCAACTTTTCCATCAATGGATATAAAGCAACAGTTGCATCTCCTCCTTCACTCTCAAATACACCACTTCCAATGACAACCATTGGTTTCTTTGCTTCCAAGAACTTCTTCGCAAACTTCAAACCGCCGCTACTACCACCCGCAATCAACTTCTCAATACCACTACTCAAATCCTTTCCTAGATACTCATAATCATAATTAACAGGACAATGTTCTCCAATTAAACCAATATCCATACGATTATTCAAGTATCCTTGTCTCAAGCGCATATTATAAATCGCAGCCTCATGTCTTGGATTTGTACCAATTAACAAACAAGCATCAACACCTTCTTGAACTGGAGCTGGAATACCAGAATTCAACAAATAGTTACTTCTATAATCAGCTAAAGAAGAGTAATCTCTACCATCAACATAGTAACTCTGACAATTCAACCTGGAAAACAAATCTTTAGCAGCAACCAAAGTCTCTAAATCTGTAAACTTTCCAGCAACAAGACTAATTTTTGAACCACTTCCCTGGGATGATGGAACAGATTGCAACTTTTGAGCAAATAATTCCAATGCCTTTTTCCAAGTCAACTGAGACAATTCTCCATTGCTACCACTTCTGCCCAAACATACACTCAACCTCTGCCTCTTCAACCCATCATAAGCATACCTAGTCTTATCAGATATCCATTCTTCATTAATTTCTTCATTCAAACGAGGCAACACACGCATAACTTCATTCCCACGAGAATCTACACGAATATTCGACCCCAATGCATCCATAACATCAACACTTTCAGTCTTTTTCAATTCCCATGGTCTTGCCTTGAATTCATATGGCTTAGAAGTAAGGGCCCCAACCGGACACAGATCAACAACATTACCAGAAACTTCAGAATTCAATCCACCATCAGCAGAATTGGATAAATACATTCCAATCTGCATATCATTACCTCTTCCGCTTGTCCCCAATCCCTCATACCCAGCCAACTCATTAGAAAAACGAACACAACGAGTACAATGAATGCACCTGTTCATAGAAGTAGAAATCAAAGGCCCAAAATTCTTATCTTCAACCGCACGCTTACCCTCCACTTCTTTATACCTACCACGATCTGACCCATAAGACATTACCTGATCCTGTAAATCACATTCTCCACCCTGATCACAAACAGGACAATCCAGTGGATGATTCGATAGTAGAAAAGACAGAATACCTTCCCTAGCTTTTTTGACTAAAGGCGTCTGTGTATAAACCTTCATCCCATCCTGCTGCACTGGATAAGCACATGACGCAATTGGCTTGGGTGCCTTCTCCACTTCAACCAAACACATTCTACAATTACCAGCAACTTGTAATCTTTCATGATAACAGAAACGAGGCACAACAACACCAGCCAATTCACAAGCCTGAATCAGAGCAGAACCTTCTTCGACTTGGACTCTTTTATTATCCACAAAGACATTTAAAAGTTTCTTTTTTGGGGTTTCTGTAGAGTAAAACTTTTTAAAAGTATTTCTACTTCTACATCTACTTCTACTACTACTTAGTAATAATAGAATAGTAGAAGATGGATAACTACGGAAGCGTCCAATCATGTTTTTCTTTTTGAAGACAGACAAGAGGGAAAAATTTCTTGTTGTTGTTGTTGTTGTAGTTTCTTTCTTCTTCAGAGTGACAACAGGAACAACAGGAAAATTAATTAAACAAAAACTTACAACAACAATAACAATAACAACTTCCTCTTATTAATAAAAAAGAATGAATGAGGAATTTTCTATAAACCAGAATGACTATGAAATTAAAGAACAAATAGGAATCGGTAAGAATCTATTAATAATTCCTACTAATACTAATACTTAAACTTATATTAAGGATCTTCTTCTAAAGTTTACTATGCAATCTACACTAAACATTCTACTACTTCTACTTATAATTCTAACCCTAACCCTAATTCCAGTAACCCTAAAGAAGTTTCCATTAAGAAGATTGACTTGGAGAAATTTCAAAGAAACCAAATTGAGGAATTAAGAAGAGAATTACTAATTATGACTCTTTCTAAACATGAAAATTTACTAATGATTTATACTTCTTTTGTTTATATGAATTTCCTTTATATTGTAACTCCTTATTGTCAGTATGGAAGTATGTTGGATTTGATGAAGTATCAGTACAGTCAGGGATTTGATGAGAATGTGTGTTTGTGTGTACTGAAACAGTGTTTACTTGGATTGGAGTATCTACACAAGAATTCTTATATACACAGAGATGTAAAGAGTGGGAATTTGTTAGTCGAGAGAGATGGTACAGTTCTATTGGCTGATTTTGGAGTATCTTCTTCACTTTATGATTCAGAGTATTATGTAACTGCAACAACAACAACAACAGTAGAAAAGAAGCAATTAAAGAGGAATACATTTGTTGGTACTCCTTGTTGGATTGCTCCTGAAGTAGTGCAGCAGATTGGGTATGATCAAAAAGCAGATGTATGGTCATTTGGGATAACATGTTTAGAATTAACACAAGGCAAAGCTCCCTTTAGCAAGTATATAAGATTCTATCCTTTGTAACTAATTGTTTTTTTTTAGATTACCGCCAATGAAGGTGCTGCTGATGACTCTACAGAATGATCCTCCTACTCTTGCTCAGAATGATCCAAATACAAATAAGAAGTTTTCTAGGCATTTCAAAGATGTAGTTGATTCATGTCTGCAAAAGGATCCATCCAAAAGGCCTACAGTTGAGAAATTGTTGCAGAATTCTCTGTTTAAGAATGCAAAGAAGAAGAATTATTTGTATGAGCAAGTATTGGTTCATGTTCCTTCTGTAAGGGAGAGGGTTCAGCAACTGTTGGTAAAAGAAAAAGAAAAGGATCATAAAGAAGGTGGTGGTGGTGGTGGTGGCGGTGGTATTGTTGGTGATCGGAAGATTATGGGAAAGAGTTTTTTTAAAGATAAACATCATCAACAACAACAAGACGAAGAAGAAGAAGAAGACTCCACAGCTGCTCATGATTCAAAAGATATGATTGCTTCATGGGATTTTGGTGTTGAGGGTAGTGTTCCTACATTTAATGATGATGATTTACTGCTGGAAAGTCCAAAGTCATCTTCTAATGATGATTTATCTCAACAGGGGAAGAAGAAGGGTAGGTTTGTGGTTGTAGGTGAGGAGAAGCAGCAGGATGAGCATGAGCATGGTTTGCAGTATCAACATCCGCCACCTTCTTCTTCTTCTACTACTACTACTACTACTACTACTACTACTACTACTACTCAAGCTGCTGCATTCAGTCCGTACTCTGAAGATCGGAGTAGAAGTGGTAGTATTGTTAAGGAGAATCAGAAGGATGCTATTGGTTTGGGGTTGAATACTGCTGCAGTCACAGCCAGTAGTGAAGTTCGTAAGGGAAGATTTGTAGTTGGTAATAATAATGCAGGTATATTGAGTGCTGGCGGAGGAGGAGGAGGAGNGAAGCAGCAGGATGAGCATGAGCATGGTTTGCAGTATCAACATCCGCCACCTTCTTCTTCTTCTACTACTACTACTACTACTACTACTACTCAAGCTGCTGCATTCAGTCCGTACTCTGAAGATCGGAGTAGAAGTGGTAGTATTGTTAAGGAGAATCAGAAGGATGCTATTGGTTTGGGGTTGAATACTGCTGCAGTCACAGCCAGTAGTGAAGTTCGTAAGGGAAGATTTGTAGTTGGTAATAATAATGCAGGTATATTGAGTGCTGGCGGAGGAGGAGGAGGAGAAACTTCTTCTTCAGCGCCAGCATCTGCAAATATACCACAACAACAACAACAACAACAACAACAACCATTATTGGAAGAACATATTCAAACTGGTTCGGCTATGCAGTCGCCTGCAATAAGTCTTGTCGATAAATTAAAAAGTTTAGTTTCAGCAGATGCAAAGGATTCATCTACAACTACAACGTCTAATGCAGCAACGGGAAATGCTCCACCATTGAGTAGTAATAGTACAACAGTCACAGAAGCAGCTACACGAAGGGGCAGATTTGAAGTCATGTCACAACAAACATCACCGACAGACAATGGTAAGTTTAATTTGAGTTGCTTCTAACTAACTGGTGTGTAGATGCTAGTAATACTACAACAAATACAACTGCTAGCACTGCAACAACAAGTGCAGCAGCTAATACTGGTACTACTGCTGTTGCATCATCTAATCAACAGCAACAGCAATTATTACTTATTTCGCCTACACTTAGACCAGAACGTAAAGATACAGCAATCAAGTCTATATCATTGCCAGTGAGTACATATTCATCTGGTGGTGGTGGAGGTGGAGGCAGTAGCACAACAGCTACAACGACTGCTGCTGCGGCTGCAGCTGTGTCGGCTAGTAGAGCTATTACCGATGATTTACAAAATGTGCTGTCAATGTGTGAACAACAAACAAGGATCATTACTGATTTAGTCCAAAAGATGAAAGCATCAGATTATTATGTCCGGAAATTGGAAGAAGATAATCTTAATCTGAGGGAGGAGAATGAACGACTGAAACAGCGGTTGTTGATGAAATAGAAATTCAATTAATTTTTTTTAAGCATGACTCGCGCAACGATCGAGAAATTGATTGAGAAGCACAGATTGCAGCCACACCCTGAAGGTGGTTACTACAGAGAGGTGTACAAATCGGATTGTTTGGTTAGAGTTACTGACAAGGAAACAGGTAATGATGATTATGACTTTGCAGTTACTTCAATTCTGTTTCTGGTTCCAGCTGATGACGTGTCAAAGTTGCATCGCATAAAGTCTGATGAATTATGGTTCCATCATGAAGGAGATACTGTAAATGTTGTGGTACTGGACAACCATGAAGAAGAAGGATTTAAAGAACTGAAATTGGGACAATCTGAAGACGGCAAGTTACAACACGTTGTAAAGGGTTATAAATGGTTTGGTTGTTACTTGGAACCTGGACAGCACGGATACGCTCTTGTGAGTTGCGTCGTAGCGCCTGGATTCAATTTCAGGGATTTCGAAATGGGAGACAGAGATAAATTGTTGAATGATTATCCTCAAGCAAAGCGAATAATTGAAAAACTGACTTTGCCCTAAATATACAAAGTTTCATCATCCCCTTTTTATTATATATTCTTCAATACAAGATTCTTGTTAAAACATTTTCCTTCAATCCATTCAAAGAATTGTAAATCTCCTTCAAGTCTTCTTCCTTGTCTGTGTTAACGTCTGCCATCATGTAAGCAATGCTGCCTTTGCTGTCACAAATCTGTTTTTCAATGTTAAAGTTGGCCAGACAACGATTGATTTCCTTCAAGACACCAGGAACATTGTGGTGAATATTACAGATTCTAGCAGTCTTTGATTCCGGAACAGATGCTCTTAAATCATTCTCTGGGAAGTTGACAGCTCCCAGAGTTGTGCCCGTGTTTACATACCTTGATAATGCAGTTGATACTTCGACTCCTATTGCAGATTGTGCTTCTTCTGTAGATCCTCCAATGTGTGGAGTAAGAATAGTGTTTGGACAACCTTGCAGTGGTGACTGGAAACCATCACTATTTGAAGCAGGTTCTTGTGGGTAAACATCAATAGCACAGCCAGCCAAGTGTCCAGCCTTCAATGCATCCACTAGAGCAGGAATAACAACCACATTTCCTCTACTTGCATTAATCAAGTAACTGCCCTTCTTCATAACTTCTAGCTCCTCCTTTCCAATCATATCACGAGTATCTGGAGTAGCTGGTACATGCAAAGTAACAAAGTCAGCTTCCTTCAATAAATCCTTCAAAGAATCCATAGGCTGTGCTCTTCCAATAGGCATGATCTGAAGAATATCAAAGAAAACAACATTCATTCCCATTGCTTCTGCTAAAACAGACAACTGGGAACCAATATGACCATAACCAACAATGCCCAGTTTTTTCCCACGAACTTCGTAACAGCCTTTACTGACTTTAGCCCAACAGCCTCTGTGAACTTCAGCAGAACGATCACCAATCTGACGAGCCAAATTCACAATATTCGCAATTGTCATCTCAGCAACACTGCGACTGTTGGAGAATGGAGAATTGAATACAGCGATTCCACGGGATGCAGCGTAATCCAAGTCAACTTGATTTGTGCCAATACAGAAACAGCCAATAACCAAAAGATTCTTTGCGTGTCTCAGGACCTTCTCTGTGAGTTGAGTCTTGCTTCTGATACCGATCGCATGGACATGTTCAATCTTTTGAATTAACAAATCTTCTGGTAATGCTTTGGAGTGAGTTTCTACTTGATATCCTTGCTTGCCGAAAGCATCGATGGCAGATTCATTAATGTTCTCCAAAAGCAGAATTTTGATTTCTTTCTGGTTGAATGGACGCAGAGGTTTCTCATGTTTTGTAATCTTTTGAGTCTTCAATCCCAAAGCGTGGCCTGGTCTAGGCGGCGAAGCAGTGCCAGCAGAATCAACATCGGAAACGTCAGCGAGCTTTGTTGTAGATTCACTCTTTAGATTACCACTCCCACCAGCAGCAGCAATAGATGCAGTATTATTCATTGTCTCACGCATATTCAAAAGGAGCTGCTTCAGAATAAACAGACAAGAATTGCAAGCAGAAAACTATGCAAACGATGCTTGATTGCGATTTTGGAAAATCGAAAAATCACGAGGCCGATTGTTTGAGCATTACCGAAGTTGTTGTTTAGTGTATTGTCTTCTCTAGAGCGCGAATAAGTGATCAATTGAAACAGTTCAGCTTCGTGCTTTCAGTTAGGAGCTAACTGATATTCAGTCTTGCAATAGCGAACAAAAAAACGAGTTGACTTTAGCGCCAAACTACCTGCAGAATATGATTTAGAATTTTTATTAAAACGACTCCAAAAACGGCGGTTTTACTTTCAGCCTGAATTATCCTTGTCCTCTTCATCTTCCGACTTCAAAGTCACCTTCAGCTTTTCGTTGACGTAATCATCCCCAATTGCTGATGGCATCGACCTTAGCAAATGAATAAAGTCATACGCTTCAACTCCATTCGGCTTAGGATAAAGATCCGAGAAAGCGTTAATAGCTGCAGTCATCATATTGTCCATGCCATAAAAATGGCCCAACTGATAGAGTTTCATCAAGTTTGAAATGTATTGCGCGCGATTTTCAGTGTCTGCCTTAGAAACTCCTCCGCTGCAAGTTACTTCAAGAAACATTGCACCAACTCGAGCAGAGAACCTTTTGAAATCCAGGTTTAACCTTGAGCCCGTTTCAGTTTGCAGATCTAAAAGTTCCTTTATCATAGGACTATGCTCTTTTAGCAAAGATGGAAACGTCGTGTAATTCTTTCCGTAAAATTGTAGAGTGACAACATCTTCTCCACCGCTCATAGCCTTAGAACATAAATCTGCATATTTTGAACGCGAAACTTCAGAGTTTGGACGAGCACAATGACCAACCGGCCTTGGAACCTTCAATGATACTGATAATGTAACTGGTTGACCATAAGGCTTGTCCTCCATCATGTCGTAGCTCAATCCATACGTTTGAATATTCGTGGACCAACTTTTCCAAGTATCCTCGCTTGTTAAGGTGGGATGATAGCTGTTCAAAATCTTTCTCTGATGGACCAATGATAAACTGAGTTCACTGGGAGGGGGAGTATTTCCCTCGTCACTAGGGCAGTTTTCCACGCACTTGATTCTTACGCGAACAAACTTTTTTTTCCCGTTGTTTACGTTCTGGAATACAGAGAACTGCCACGTCCCATATCCTTCAATAAGTGCATCTATCGCGGGTTCGAATTGCAATGTATGCGATTTATTGCTAGATTCCAAATCCAGCAAAGTGAACTTCAAATCAACCTCTAACATTGGCAAATTACAGCGGTCGAGAACAACTGCACCAACGCCAGCGCCAAGACCCAAGATGGTGATGAGCAAAGTTAAAAGCTTGTATGAGGGACTGCAATTCATCATTTTTATGCAGAAAAATTGGGTTCTAACAGGAACCAGGTTTCTTGTTACATGTAATCGAATCATGCAACGTTGTATTTTCGACAACGTGGTAACATAGCTGGATCATCGAATATCGTAGCGGAAATTTGTGAAAGAGAGCATCAGAAGCTGCTGAACCAGGCCAGTGATGAACTTGTTTGAAACGGCGATTCTTGAAACCACGAAACTTGAAAACTCGCGAGTATAAAAGGCGCGATTCAGAATCTTGCACTAACCTCACTAGACAGAATTAATACACGACTTGTAGGTGCTTTGTGTTGGAATTAACGCGAATTCCTGTTTAGTCGATTCAATACAAACACTTCCGTTTTGGTCTGAGTTGTGTCTGAGTAATTTGACGTAGATCTGTAGATCAAATAAAGTTAAGCGCGAAGTGAACGAAGTGCGTTTATTTCGGTCTTGCTAGGTTTACAGTTAACTAAGTTAAGCGTTTCTTAGTGAAACGTCGACAATATTCGAAGAGGAATATGACCAGAATTATGAATATGAGTATCACTATGAGGATTCGGTTCCGTGGGAAGAAGAGCGATGCGACTGTTCAAGCGGTTATTATGAATGTGAATGTTCGGAAGCCAAGATTAACAAATCGGCAATAATATCGTTGTGAAAGTCCATTGAGTTTGCCAGACAAACGTCACTTGATAACGGGCCGGATCACGCGTCGAAATTTCNTATGAGTATCACTATGAGGATTCGGTTCCGTGGGAAGAAGAGCGATGCGACTGTTCAAGCGGTTATTATGAATGTGAATGTTCGGAAGCCAAGATTAACAAATCGGCAATAATATCGTTGTGAAAGTCCATTGAGTTTACCAGACAAACGTCACTTGATAACGGGCCGGATAACGCGTCGAAATTTCTTTTTCGGTTTTCTTATCATGGACCAAACTCAGCAATTCCAATACTGCGCTGCCAAACTTGAGGCCGTCGAGACGGAAATCAAGGAAATCAACAAGGAAATCCTTGATCTCGACTCGAAGGAACGGCCTAGCAAAGGAGAGAAGCGAAGGCTAGCATTGCTTAAATCGCAATTGGCTAAGTTGGAGAAGAAAGAAGAAGAATGGAGCTCAAGACTCACTTTTGCCCAAAAGTTGAATCCTGATGTAGAAGAACACACATTTAGAGGCGTGGATAATCGCGTTATTGCGTCCATTACTGGTGTGAATACGGTTCGGAAACTTTGGCAAGATGTTGCACTTGATGAATCAGTCTTCCCAACAGAAGGATTCAAAGATCAATACGACAAGAACTGCCGAGTCTGGTCGATGAATTCCGAGGCTAGTAGGAGAACGTTCATTGATCTTATACTCCGAGATGTTGTGGCGCGTGAGGAATTTGCTGGAAAATTGAGAATCTTTTGTGAGTTGTCGATGACTGTTGAATCAGTGTCTGGGAACAAGAAGAGAAAGCTTTCAGGAAAACACGATTACACAATTGGACATGCAGCCGGGGAAGATATCAACAGTTTTTCGCCACCTAAAGAATCTCACATCATTGCAGTTGAAGCCAAGAAAGCATGGGATGAAGATGATGTATGGCAGTGTATCGCGGAGGCCGCTGCGTTGTTCAGAACAAGGAAAGATGCG
>JALGPX010000155.1:0-25257 GCA_023515795.1 Amoeboaphelidium occidentale | reverse complement strand
GCACAAAAGTAACCAAGGTAAATTTGTACGAAAGTGATTTTTAATAATTTTAGAATCATGGCATTCAAGGGGTTAATATGCTTGTAGAATTCTTCATCAAAGCGATTATCAGGCAGATACTCGCCCAAGTATTCAGACAAAGGCTCGGCAGCATAAGGAAACTTCTTCAGCTGAGAGTGGAGGTCTTCGTTAAGCATTGATTTTGTACTTTAAATATACATTTAGCATGACGCCCTAGTCTTAAAATAGATCTCGAATCATGTCACACTGTCCCAGGGCATATCGCTAGCAACCAGTGCATGAATCGCATCCAAGTAGCTTCCTAAGGAATATCATTATATTCCTAATAATCAGCCGCTGACTATCAAGCAGTTACAATCCCCAATATCTTTTCTGTAATCAAAACATTCTTATCGCATAATGATTCACATACGCATTGCTTTTCGAAAGCACACGACCAGCGCTGTTAAATCTGCGCCAAAATCATTAACTAAAACATCAGAGACATCAATTAAATCAGTTCCTGTGAGGAAAGATCCATCATTCACGCCAATATCATTCAGCACGGCACGCAAACAAGATTTCGAGATTCAGAGCGAGACGTGGACACCAGCTGATAAGCGAACAGGCGTTCTGGCTGTAAAGAAGGGAATGCTATCAATGTGGGATAAATGGGGACAACATTTACCAGTTACCGTATTACAAGTAATATCGATTCTTATCAGCACTCTAATGATTGTGATTATCACGTGTAGCTTGAAGATACTTATGTTCTCGGTCAAAGGAAACAGGAGCCTGACGTGTACAGGGATGGTGATGATGCTGAAGTGCGACACTATTTGATGGTTGGATGTAAGCAAAAGGCTATAGAAACTGCAGAAGAAGCTGAAAAGTTTCGATTCCAAATTGGATGGTGTCAGAAGGCTGGCATTGGTTTCTGTTTAGAGCGCGTAGTTGAGTTTCCTGTTACAGAAAAGGGTCTATTGCCAGTTGGTCTTTCTCTGAATGCTGCACACTTTTCGGCTGGTCAATTCGTTGATGTTCAAGCAATTTCTAAAGACAAGGGATTTCAAGGTGTTGTGAAGCGATGGGGTTTCAAAGGCCAGTCTGCTTCCCATGGTACTTCATTGGCACATCGTTCTCCGGGATCTATTGGTCAGAGAAAGGTAAACTTCCGCATGAGTAATTTGGATTAAACTTCCTCCTTGTAGGACCCTGGTAAAGTGTTTAAAGGAAAGAAGATGCCTGGACAAATGGGCAAAGAAAGTGTCACTGTTCACTCTTTGAGAATTATCAAGATCGACAAGAGTCTGAATCTGATTTACGTGAAGGGAACAGTTCCTGGACCACGTGAAAGTATCGTTTCTATTAGAGATGCATTATTCAAACATGAGACTCAATGGGATGCTTATGGCCAGATTGCACCATGTCCTCCATTCCCAACGATATCGACAGACTCGCTACGAAACATGCCAAATGAGATAATGTGGGAACCAAAGGCTGAAGACGGTAAACCATCAGAAGATCCTCTTGTTAAGAAGTACAATTTGGATGCAAAGTAAATCTTGTCTAATAGAATGTGAACGTTATCATAGCGTTTTCTGACTTTGCTTTTCCTGTTTTCGAAAGATGACAACCGCTAAAAAGTTACCAAAATGGCTACAGGAACTGAACGCTAAGAAGCAACAGAAACTCACGGTGGAACAGGAGGAAAAACTGGATAAGGCCAGAAAGTACGCAAAGGAAATATCAGAGGAATTAATTCTATTGAAGCCAAAGATCATTCAAGCCGCGATTCAGGCCGCTGTACGGAAGCAACAGGAGGAACAGATTCGGGATTTGTCGCTCTTCTGTCGGGTGTACATTGGCTCTGTGAACTTTGACATTACGGAACAGAATCTTAAGGATGTTTTCCAGTCTTTTGGGTTTGTAAAATCTTGCTCAATGTCTTATGAACCAACAGAGAATCGGCACAAGGGTTTTGCTTTTATAGATTTCGATACTCCGGAGGCTGCTACTTTAGCGATTGAAGTTATGGATGGGGCGCTGCTGGGGAACAGAAGCATAAAAGTAGGAAGGCCAACAGCTTTTCCTTTGGCTGGCAACAAAGCTTTACCTCCACCATCGCCAACGCGTATTTACATTGCAAACATTAACGAGTATTTGTCTCCTGATGAAATTCAGCAGCTCTTCAGTGTTTTGTCTGTTAAGCAACTCTCTTTGGTTCCTGATTCTTCTGGTAAAAAGCACAAGGGTTACGGTTTCATTGAGTTTGATAACGAAGAAGATGCAGATTTGGCTATACAAACATTTAATGGGTATTCTCTGGCTGATCGAAAGCTTCGGTTATGTAAAGCTGTTTGTGGTGGTAAAATGCCTGAAGGTTTGAATTTGCCTACAGGAAAGAAACGTCCCATCAGCAAAGTTGATGATGGTGCAGCAACATCTTCTGCTGCAAGTGATAAAAGCAGTAAACAAAAGATTTAATAAAAATTTCGGTTAGTATTCCGGAACTTCTTGTCCATGAACTGATAGATGGTAGAAGCATGTAAAGTTGTTGTTTCCATAATTATCCAGAAATCTTATTTGTACAATATCTAATTCTTTTTCTAGATTTAAATCAAAATTTTCTGTAATATAATCGCTGTCATTTAATATTGATGTCGTTGCATTCGCTATTAAGAAACTCTTTCCTTCAGGAACATTTCCATCCACAGGCAGCGTGTCAACGAAAGAATCATAAATGTGTTCCAACAAACCACGATCGTAAAGAGATCTTCGGTATGAATACTTTAATAGAGAACGATCTTTGTCTCTTAATTGCATTCCCCAAACTTCAAAGTTTTTAGGAGCACATGAATAGTCAGGCCATAAAAGAGGTGAAACGTGGTGGAAGGTAAGGAACTTGGGGACAACGGGTTTAGAAAGAATGAAAGTAAAGAATCCTTTCTTGCCATTGAAATACCAACAACTACCAGGTGTCAAGTGATTGTCAGCTTTAAGTGAAACTTCAGGAGGATTAGCCATCGGTGGAGGTTCTTTTGTTACACCATTGTCAAATATGATGCTCTTAAGCACTCCAAGAAGTCCTCTCTTTTTCTTTCTTGAAGAGTACTCCGAATCATCTACAAAAACTTTCGAAGTCATTCCTCCATATCTCAACACTCTGGCTCCAGATGAGTGCAAGGCATAATCAGGACCATCTTGGCTTAGTTTAGAGGCATGTGTATCCGACGTTGTTTGATTAGCTACAGTATCAAGAACATATGAAATAACAAAATCCTTGTCAACCATCTCCTTCTTTACTGCGTTCAATTCTTTCGAAATCATTGAAGCAACCTTATCTTCGTCAAGAACATTTGATTTATCAGTCTCTTGTGACACAAATTGTTTCGTATAGTTTTGAACCATATCTTGTATAAGTGAATGATCAACACTGGGAGAGTTTTGTGATTGAATTGTGCCTTGTTGTTTAAGTTTCTGTAAATCATCTTGGATCTTGGTAACGATATTCGTGATGTTAAGTATTGCATTGCTTAGAGTTACAATTTGTTTGTTATTTCCTGAAATAGTTTCTTTAGGAATATCTCGAAGTTTTCGTTCAAGCATCAACATTCTCTGTTCGACGTCGCTCAATGCTTCTTTCACAAACGTTTTTTCAGTGATATCCTTCTTGATTTCATTAGCTTCAATTTTAATAGATGGAATTTCATCTTGTTCAGTTCTCGCGACTAAAATCGCGGATGTGTCTTGTGAAACTTGTGTAACCAGTGGATCAACAGATTGTTTGGGATCTGGGCTAGAAGGAGACCATCTATAAATCAAAGACAATGCTGCCAATGAAACAATTCCAGCGAAGATCAGCTTGTTCTTGTGATAAAGAAGTTTCATTAATTGCAGTGAACCAACCATCAGTTGAAACGCCAGCGTCGCAACAAACTTGCCAGCCTTCAAGATGAACAGTAAAGCAATGAAAGGCGATTCCCAATTGAGGTGCAGAGTGTCAGTTAGCCATGCCAAGTAATCAACCAAATTCCATTTTCTTGAAGGATACTGGAATGTTGGCATTTCATGATCGTCATGGGCTTGCGGTAAAAGCTCTTCTTCATACTCCTCTCCAGGCTGCTCATCTTCTTCAGAAAACTGTGCCTCTTCTTCTTTAACAATCTGTGAGTGCAATAAAGGTGTTGGTTTCGCTATTCTGCTTCTTCCTGTAAGACTGTACCTGACTGTCTTGTCTGATGCCATTCCTGATGATCCAGCAAACATTGTCCTCGAAGTAAATCGTTGAAGGAATGGGGAACTACGGTGGCTAATGTTTTCCTTTTCTTCTTTTGGCTGAGGAGTATCAGCGACCAACTGAAACCCTTCCATACCCCAATCCAGTGCATCAACTTCATCATCAGCTCCACCAGGCATCATTCCACTTTGTCGGTGAATTGAACTTGGAGGATTACTAACAAAAGGCATGGCTGATCTTGTCTTGAACATTTTCGATGTCGGTGTTGTATCAATTTCTTTACCATCTCGCAGCTCCATTACATTTGTCCTGGATGGAGTTGATTGTAACTGTGAATTAAAAGAGATTCTTCTTTTGATCTTTGGCGAGCTGTGCTTCATTGAAGAGTAATGATCTGAAATCATATCCGCAGCGAACTTTGATAGCGGGCGTTGTTGTTGAATCTGTGAAAGTTTTTTGGAGCGCCAGGCTTCCGACATAGCGAGCGAGCGAACAAAGTGACCGTTTCAGCTAAACACGAATATTTATTCTGTCATACTCTTTGCGTCGCTTTGAGTCTTTTAAAACATTGTGAGCTTCACTAAGTTTCTTAAATATCTCTTGATTACCACTTTCTCGATTGTCTGGATGATAGAAACTTGCCAACTTCTTAAAAGCTCTTGATATTTCTTCCTCTGATGCTTCAACTTCTTTGCCAGTTAAACCAAGAGCACTGTAATAGCCTTTTGTGTCAGAATGCTTCATGTTTTTCCTTAAGTCACTTCGTCCAACGGAATTAATGTAATCTTCGTATTCATTATAGGTTCTCACGCTCTCCTTTTGACCTTGAACATTCTGCCATTCGTAGAAATTTTCAAACATCTTTGAAGTGAAAATTGGAGTATCAGAGAAGGAGAAGCCCTTGACTTGTTTTGAGTCTTTGTCTTGTCTTTGTTTCATATCGAATTCCTGTCTATATTTTTGTACGACAGCATAAGCACGAGTTAAACGGCCTGATAAGAGATACGGCAACAACTGATACTTTGCTACAAATAAAGAAATAGTTTTCAGAGTGAATATTGAAGGTATAGAGAAGAGCAATCCACACAAAGAACCAATACAAGTTGCCGCATAGGAAATTTTACGATGATCCAAGTGCTTGATTGTGTGCAAGTCGCCATTGATGGCATTTAAAATTGCCTGAAACTCTTCTGACCCGTCAACCGTGTACTTTACGATATACGCAGGTACATACGCTTGTCTAGGCTCAATATCATCAAACTTGACTTGATGATCCACAGAGTTCACATCAAATCTATCAGAATACTTGTGCTTGAGATACACGAAAACTCTGCGTAACTCTTCCCTTTGAATGAATGGTTCCACAGATTCCCTGAACAGAATCGCAGGTGATATAGCGAAGGGATAAATGTTGACGTTTTGGTCTTGTGGTATTTCTTTAGTTGATTCCTTTATAAGTTCATCAATAACATCGCATTTAAGACAGCCCAGAGACTTTTGACCAATTGAATAAGTAGCCGGAAGTTGGAGATCTTTGGAGGAATCGTAAGTCTTTGCTATTAAATGCGATACGGATTTTCTGTCCTCAGTTGAACCATTTGATTTCAGCAAGGCATGAATGCTCGATAAAGCGCGTATACGAAAGGCAATGAATGGCACATAAGCTTTTTCCACAGATGATATCGTTATTAAATCGGGCTTCAAGCCAAACCATTTCGAATGTTTCGCTATTGAAGTTTTAACCAAGCGTTCCACTAAACTTCGATCTTTGATTCTAAACTTTATGAACATTATTCTAGCAAAAATAATTCTATTTCTTATTTACTTCATGCCAGTCTCACTTGGAAGCCTTTGGAGTATGAGTTCCACCCACGAAGATTTTTCAGGAAAGTATGACATGACGTACTTGGCTGCTTTTAGGGCTACACGATATTGTTCTTCGGTTGGGAATATTTCATTATTCTTCAGTTTAGTATAAATGTACTCCTCATTCTTCTTGCAGCCATTCTTCTTAACTTTCACGCTCTTATCATGATCAGGATAGAATGGACCTTCTACGATTCCGTTTAGTATCACCACAGCCAAACAGTTTGGGCATTTATGAAACGCCTCCATAAATGACTCTGAGTATAAGTTTGGAGCCAGACATGCTTCTAACCTTCTCTGTAAGAACAACCATGACATAAACGATGAAGATCTAAACAGCTGATTTGCGGCTTGTCTTAAATTAGTCTCTGCCAAAGAAGTAACCAAACTTCGGTAATCCTCTCCTAGAACCACACTGTCAAACATATTCTGCTTCGTGATAACGTTCCCATATGAACGAAAAGATTTCTTTTCTTTTTCTGAACCGAGTGTCGGAACTTTCTCATCGAGATACTTTATGTTTTCGTTATCAAGTGAATACTTGAGCATTTCCTTATTAGAAGCAAGAATAGCATAAGACAGTAAATCGCCATCGTGAAAGAAGAAGGATCCGCTCTGTTTAAGCAAATAGAACAGCATATCATTCCAGCCATCCTTTAATAAAGCATAGATCAAGTCTTTCTCAAATCCATTATAGTTCATCAATGAATGTTTTGGAAGTGCCAAAGTATTACCAATAGAGATGCCTTTAGGTGCAAAAAATAGTGGCAAAGACTTCCACATATAAATACTACCTCCGTTCTCAATTCCGAGGAAATACCATCCAGCAACATCCTGAGGGACCGGCATGGTAAATGCGTACTCCACATATTCCTGCTCTTTCGTTTCCGAGCCAAAGAAAGTCTTCTCCCATACAAACACTTCCTTGAGTGTGCGCATATCAAAAAGAGTAAATTTTATAGGCTTTCCTGTGTAATAGTAACCCTTCAACTGCATACTTATATGAATACCATTAAGAGCCAAAACTTTGATATCCTTCATCTCATTATCGCGTCCGTTCAGTCTTACAAATCGAACATCACGTCTATGAGCATATACAAACTTTGCCTTTCCTTTATCGCAAGAGTCAACCAAAGTAACATTGTATAATCCATCCAAGAATTTCGTGTCATCTTGTCCCAAATACATCACACCATCAAGGCGCGGCTTCGCTGATCCAGAAGGAACAGTAACCTCGAAAGGAATGCAGAACGATTGTAAAGATGGCTTAACATGTGATGATAGCGTTATGAACACGCCTTCAGTTGGGTCAATTCTTTCGTTGTCTTCAAGTTCCACGTAAAATGGCGCGTTCAAATGTATTCCATCTGGCTCTTCGTTGATGTACAGTATTGAACCAGATTCCGGATATATAAGACGTATTGCACTTGCAATTGTGCACAGCGCGAGTATCACTGCGATTCTGCTTATGAAATTCATCCTGTCAGAATCTATTGAAAGGAAAATGCGAAAATTATCTCAGAATGCTTTGGGCCACAAATTTCTGGCTGAAGAATCAGCCCTTCTTCTGGGTATCGTTTCAAATAGTAGCTTTTGTTCAACGTTGGAGCGCTGTGGTGATATTCCTACTGATAAGTTCATCTTTCGTCTTAGCATCAACATCCTGATCAAGATCACGCATGATACTGTCATAGTAATCAGCAACCCAGTAAAGTACAGCACAAGAAACCCATCAGCTGTTCTTTGGGCGTTTTCAGTAGGATTGTCTTGCCTCTCTTGAAGCGCGTTCGTGTCTAATGTCCACACGCGATCCAGATTGTCTGAGACAAATGCCAAGGTATTATGCGAGTTAATGAAAGTGATGCATCGTTTGGAAGTTATATCAAGATTATTTATCATAAACTGGTTCCATGTATTACGTCTGGGATCAATTGCCCATAGATCTTTCAGCATTGTTCCATTGCTCTTGCTTTTCCCCCCAAATACAAAGATTCTCGTCGCAGATGTATCTACACCAACGCAATAGTCATACCGCTCTTCTAAAAGCGAGGTATAGTTTAGTTCCCATAGCGTGTTATTGGCAATGACGTAAGTATCTTTTGCAACACATAGATCACCAAAAGTCCTCGATGTAGATGAGACATTGTGACGAGATACTAAAGTCCATGAAAGGCTTTTGTCATTCAATGCCCATAGCTGAATCTCGTTTGTAGTTGATAATCCTCTGGCGTACAACCTTTCATTTGTAGAGTTGTGACAAGTTGAAACATTCGACAGTGTTGGATACTCATAGTCTGTAACTAGCACAAAATCAATGAGCGCTAGTACTGAATTGGAAAGTATTTGTGAAAGTAGAGATATCAGAGATACTCCCTTGAGTATTTTCATCCAGACCGCACTCAATATCAAAAAATCTATTTATAGATTCTGACTTCACATCATCGCCGTAAACTGGTAAGGAGGCAATACCAGCAATATAACCAAAAATGCCACCGTACCAATTAGAATAACCGTTTTCAATTCTTGCTGTTTCTTTGCGTGACTTTTTAATACGCATGCCTCGACAATCTTCTTCTCTTCACCATCCTCGCCATGAACAGCTGATTTTCTGCCCAAATTAATACAGAATCTTTGCCTGTAAGAAACCGCAGCAAAAAGGAATCCAGCGCAGATAGGTAGTGTCAAAATACGGAACAAGCTGTTTAAGTTGAACACCATCAATACTGCATTGATTCCAACAACAAGCACCCATGTTATAACAGACATGATCAATCTCTTTCTTACAAGTCTGTCAGATAGGTTAGTTTTGGATACGTAACTAACAAATCTTGGCACAGCATTAGATTCAATGTTAGCGTAAACTTCTCTGAAACACGCATTGAAAGAATCATAAGCAATTGTAGATGTCTGAGCAAGCTTCAGTGCTTCTGTACGCGCACTAGCCGAAATATTCAACTCCTTCTGAGAATCAGCACTAAGATACAAATCAATTAGGACCTCATGCTCCTTCTGGCAGAACTGCTTGTAGATTTCCGGATCTAGTGGGAGAGATGTAGAAGTTGTCAAGTTGTTGGCCTGCAAACGATTCATGATTTCTTTTGTGATTTTATCAACCGTCTTGACCTTAAGAGGTTCATACGTCAACCATTTTAGAGTTGCCAGAGACATTGTTGAGTTCTTCAGCTGATCATCAGACAACATTGAAAGATATATCTGCTGTCTTTCGGAGCACTGCACTAAGTCGATCAAGAACTCAATGTTCTCAGCATCGTGTGTTCTCGTATCCATGAACTTCTGCAGCTCTGGTACCGTTAGCGGAAACGATGTAGTACCGGTAATTATGGCATCTAAGGTGATTTTACCTTCTTCCATCTGATTACACTGTGTTGTAACAATCGCGATGACGTAAAAATAGATTTGTGGTTCCAGAGTCACAGAACCTTCCTTCGGCTATTTATTCCAATCATTTTCTGACCTTTTCGTAATTTTCAACAAACCATTCAACAGATTCTTTCAAAGCAACATCAAATGGAGTAAACTTGAAATCTGGAAACAGTTGCTTCAGCTTCTTGTTGCTAGCAGTCTTCTTGAATTGACCATCAGCTTTTGAAGTATCAAATGAAAAGTCACCAGTAAATCCAACAGTCTGTACAATTTGCTCAGCAACAGTTTTAATTGAAACTTCATCCTCTTCACCAACAGACAAGATGATCGGATCAATTTCCGAGTATTCACGCAGAGTCCAAATGGTCAAGCGAGCCAAATCACGGGAATAAATGAACTGTCTCAATGGAGTACCAGAGCCACTAACGGTGAATTTTGTTCCATTCTTCTTGGCCAAGAAACATTTGTGAGTCAAACCAGGAATAACATGAGAGTCTTCCAATGAATAGTTGTCATGTGGACCGAAAACATTTGTTGGAATTATTGAAGTGAAGTTGCAGCCATACTGAGCATTGTAAGCCTTGTTCTGAACATCGATCATTCTCTTGGCGTAAGCATAACCAAAGTTTGAGTCATGAGGCGGACCATTGTGTACCATCGTCTCATCAATTGGATAAGTTGTCTTATCAGGAAAGATGCAAGTGCTCAAGCATGAAACAACCTTCTTCACTTTGAACTCATAACTGGTGTGTAGCACATTGTCGTTGATTAACAAGTTGTCCCTCAGAAAATCCAACTTGTACTTCATGTTCTTGAACAAGCCACCAACCAATGCAGCCAAATGAATAACCTGAGTTGGTTTATACTTCTCGAAGATTGCCTTGGTCTGTTCCCTTGAGCGCAAGTCACCGTCCTTCGATGTCAAAAAGATCCAAGTCTCATTTGGTCTCTTTGCAAACTTTGGATTCTTATCGTTCTCCGTAACCCATTCAATTGCCTTTCCGACCAAACCTGAACCTCCGGTGACCAGAATTACTTCTTTTCCAGCTTTTTCTTGCATTTGTTCTGTTTCAGCTTGATTGCGAGCAAACAAACTGGAATTCCGTGAGCGTTTCGACGAGAGTTAACTCACGAAGATATTGTTTTCTATTCAATTGAAAGCGTTCTTAACTCGCGCGATATCAATTAAACTAAGTTTAAACTGCGGCATCACAACAGCACTCGATGATTTTAGTCTTCGTCGAAGAGACTTTTTAACAGTTTACTTCGATTAACTGCGCTATTATCTTCATCCCCAAATAATGAGCTTGAGTTGATGGTTGTAGGCTTAGATGATTTATCTTCTTTTGCATCTCCAAATAGGTCAGCCTTAGAAGTAGATGAAATAGCTTTGCTTTCCTTCGGCGCTGTAAACAGTCCGCTAGAACTCAATTCCTTTCTGGTATCCTCTTCATTCTTTCGATCAAACAAGGAGCTCATTTTGCTTTCAGCCTTGTTTTCTATCACATTAGATGTTGAAACAAAAGGATTAGGAGAATATGGCGATGCGCCTTCCATATCATCAAACAAAACTTTGAGTTTGTTCTTTGGAGACACTGTATCTCGTGGAGAAGAACTGCCAGTAGCCGGGGATTTAGGCGTGTTGCTTAACTTTTGCAATCTGGCGGGCCTTGGTCTTGATTTAGTTTTCGAAGTTACCAAATAATCGGTGCTGCCCATCGCAGGCAGAACTAAATCAGCTGTGGAGTCTCCAATAGATTCGGAAGATGCCCATGGATTCTTATTTAAGGTATCACTGACAGGTACTGGAGCAGGAACGTATTCAGGAACAGATGGTTTTGCATCAACCAACAAGCTGGATAACTTTTCATTCACCTTCTTATCTTGTTCTTTAAATGTAACAGATTTGCTACTAGAACCAAGAAATTTGTCATTATCATCATCTTCAAAGAGCGACGAGAATAATTCATTTGGTCGCTTCGATGCATTTGAAACAGCAATAGCAGTGTTCGCAGCTTCTGCTATTGCCTCATAAGCCGAACCATTTGAAACTGTTCGTTTACGTAGTTGATCATCTACAGATTCTGAAAACACTGGAACGCCACCAACAGGTTTCTTTCTGAACAAACTTGCTGCATTAGAACTTCGCGGTGATGTTTGCATGGATTCAACTTGTTCTGATGGATAATCAGCCATAAACGGATTATCATCTAAAACTTCATCTTTGAGCTTAATTTGGTAATCATCCTTATCTGAATCACCTTCAACCTTATCAAGCAAAGACTTTACGACAGAAGTATCTTTCGGAACCTCTGGAAATTCTTCCTTCCTTTCAGCTTTAGGTAAAACATCATGTGCACTCTTTCCATTTAGCCAAGTGTCATCATAAAAGTCAACAGAACCATACAACGGGAAATTTGGCAACTTGCTTTCAAATTTTGGTAATTCGTGACAGCGAGCCTCCAACGGAACATCTTCAGCATGTCCAGCCGCAAGTAAAGGCGATCGGAATTCAATTACAGCTGTGCCCTCTTCTGCGGAAACCCTTCTGCTATCAGACAACATGTTCAATCGAACCAGACACGATTTAATCAGCTGCTCAGCCTCACAGACACCGTAGTAAAGTGAATCCACTCTTTCATTTAATTCTGCGCACTTTTGAATTCGCTCATGGAACTTTGGCTTCAGAATGTCGTCAATGACCGCGGATAATTCCTCAAATTGTCTCTTTTCCATACAATCAACTGAAAGAATGGAAAGAGTCAAGACAGAACTGCGCGCACTTCAGAAACCTCAAAAGGCAAAAATACTTCAGAGCTTCTTTCAGACTAAACCGGGTGACTACGGCGATGGTGAATTGTTTTATGGTGTTCAGATGCCAGAGCTTAGAAAGCTTTTGGGTGATAATATGCAATACTTTCTTAATATGCCTTTATCCGAACAGATTAATGGTTGGCTTCTGAGTGACTATCATGAAGAGAAGATGCTGGGATGCCTGGCTTTTGTCAAGAAGTATGAGAATAGTAAAAAGCTTCTCGATGCAAAGTTGACGTTGAAGATTGTTTTGGAGTATTTGAGTTGTTGTGAGTTGCTGTGTAATTGGGACCTTGTTGACTGTTCTGCGCATTACATTTTGGGAGATTACATGATCATGGGTGGCGATGATATTATTGATCATACTGTTGTGTTGACTGCACTTGTTTCGGATGGTTGGAAAGATTGCCTCAAGTCGCTAGCTTCTCGATATCACATTGAAGTATCAGCGTTTGATATCGACAATGTCACTTTGACAGAAGGAAAATCAAATACTTTAGGTGTTTGGCCTCGGAGAATAGCCATAGTCTCTACTTGGGCTTTGATCAAGGCAGGAAGATTCAACGAGATTCTCATGTTGGCAGGCTCGGTGCTTGATCAAATTAATGTTGATAAGACTCCTTTTGGTAAAGCAGGGAATCATGATCTCATTCATAAAGCCACTGGCTGGATGCTGAGAGAAGTTTGGAAGCAAAAGAAGACTGTCTTGGAACAATTCCTCGATAAGAACGCTGAGAAAATGCCTAAAGTTATGCTCAGATATGCTATTGAGAAGATGACGGCAACTAAACGAAAAAGCTACATGTCAAAAAGATTAATTTGATTTCGGAAAGAGTTTTATTTTTACTGGTTCTTTAATTGTATTTGAATATGTTTGCTGAAATGATATCATTTTCCAGTCTGGGAAACAGCAACACCAGCCGCAATCCCGGAAGCAACAAGAAGACCTAGACCACTCAAAATCTCAAATGCAAAAGTCCCTGAGACTAAACTTCTGGAAACGCCAGAAGAGGTGCTTGATATCGATGATGCTGACCCTAAACGAGAAGGTACAACTCTTCCTGCGCCAATAGTATTAGGATTTTGTATAGGACTGGAAAGCCCTGTTCCCAAACCCGCTGAGATCGGACGGGAGTTTGCTGCGCCGTTTGCTGGCGAAGTTATCACTGTCTGAGGGCGAATAGGAGCCGGTCCTCTTGGTTGAACTCGTTGCAATTCCAAAGCACGCATGAAATCTCTTGTGGTGGCAACATGTTGCGCTGCCCTGGCATTACTGATTCCGCCATTTGCTAAAGCAGGATTATTTGGCGGCCTTATAGGAACTCCGATGGCGACTGAACCAGCTGCCATCGGTTGTCCAATCGGGATTGTGTTCACTGTAGTACCAGTTACTGGTCTTGGAACGACCGGAGGAGGAGCAATAGCAACAGAAATTAGAGAGATAAAGATTAGTAGTTTCATTTATGAAAAAGAATTATCCATATTAAGCATGTATTATGGGCTTTGGTTTCTTTGTTGCAAATATGGAACGTCGACATATTTGTTTGATTGGTCTTTCCAAAGGTGGATCTTGCAACCAAATCCTTTCGGGTTACTTTGAAATCAAACAGAACGTATGGGATACGAGCATTTCTCAAATATTTTTTATTAGTTTCCTAGAGTATAGTTTGATTTGCTTTCATTTCGATTTTTCAATGAACTCTATTTAGGGAGATCCTTTTTTCTTGGTAGCGAGTTCATGGCCAAATACGCCGGCAACTACGGTACTGACAGCTAGTAGTCCCGCTGATGGTACAAGTTTACGAACCAATGAGCCTTTTGTTGGAACACTAGATGCGCTGGATGAAGAGGAGCCAAATGAATTAACAGAGGACGGCGAACGTTGTGATTCTGGTCTTGCTTGTGGAACAGGTCCTGAAGCAGATACTGGACGTCCGCTTGTCGCTTGAGCATTCAAAACTGATGGATTCCCAGTTTGTGCTCTTGCAATTGCAGCTGCAGCCATTTGGTTCTGGGTAGACGCCGACATTTGAATAGCAGCAGCAGCTCCAGGAATAGGCAGAGGAGCAGGTTTTCCCAAACCTCCAAACATGTTGGAAAAGTGTTGAGTATTTGAACCAGCAGGAGCTGGATTTCTTGGGAGTGCTGGACTTCTAGTTAATGGGGGAGGAGGCGCGTAAGCGGCGTAAAACAACACGACAAAAGAGATAAGATATTTCATTCTTAAGAAAGAATGCTATGAAGCTGCTTTTGCTTGCTTTTAAGGTTACTTGCCGTCGTAGCAGCGAAACGTGATATGGAGTTTTGATTGGGCCATTTCGTTTTGGATCTTGCAACCGTAACATTTCATTGTGCCTTCTACACTTCTGTGTTGCTTTAAAGTCCTACATAGTTCATGGAAATATTTACTGTCACACATCAGCGGAATGCGTTAAAGATATGTAAAACATGATATTATACTTCAAGATATCTATTAGAATAGCGGATTGAGTGGTGGAAGTGTTCCAGAGAGGCTATTTGGCAACTGTGGAGACCGAAGGCCATTCAAAAAAACAGGAGCAGTGGATGGAATATTTTGGATTTGTGCAGCTGCTGGAATTATTCCTTGTTGTTGTGTTGGCTGATCTGGAGCTGGAATATCCTGATTTGTGGCAGATGTAGGAATAATAGCAGCTGGAGTATTTGCATTCTCTGCACCTTCAATAGCTTGTGCAGCAGCAGATTGAGCCTTATTAGCCTTATCCAAAGCAATACCACCAGTAACAGCACCAGCAACGCCACCAGCAACGGCTAAACCACCAACTACAGCTAAACCAGCAGCAGTGGCAGCAGTAGTTTTACCACCTCTAGGAGCAACAGTCTGAGGTTGTGGTTGAGGCTGAGGTTGTGGGTTTGCAGGAGGGATTTCCTTAGCACGAATTGTTTGTGATTGTACCGATTTGAAACTTTCAGATGTAGATGATGCTCTTGCTGGTGTAGAGGAACCAACTGCTGCTTTTTTGTTTGCAGCTGACTCCATTGCCCTTCTTAGGTTTGCAGCACTAGCAGCAGTACCGCCACCAGTACCATGAGCAGTGTTCTTGACTCCAAGTTGATCAAGTTTCATACCAGCGAAAGGATTTGGTTGATAACCACCTGGATGACCTAGTGCACTTGAAGCAGCAGCACCACCTGATGCTGGTCTAGTCCTTGTTGTTGTATGTCTTGAACCTGTTTGTTTGGTAATCCCCTTGACTGGAGCAGCTTGAGACACGATAGATAGTAATGCTATAGCAATGCAAACAAATTTCATATTATTTTTTTTGTATTATAAAAAAAGGATTCATAGAACCGAGCTATTTATTTCAGTCTTGAAAATCACATTGTCGCATGTCAGATGGTATGATTCAATTTGATTCGGCATGTTACCGTTACAACATGCAACCACAAGGTTACAACAACAAATGAAATAAAGAAAAAATTAGAAAAGAATAATTCTTAAAAAGTCCATAGCAATAGAGTCGCGCATCTAATCGTTGTTATTAGACAGATTCCTTGTTAATAGATAGGATGATGGAGAGAGATTCTTTGTAAATACAGCAAATATAATTATAATTTTAAAACGTATAATTTATTCTTTTGATATTTTCCGCAACAGTAATCAAGTATTTAGAATACTGTATTCAATGATGGAATAACTGTTAATGGTCCTGTTGTTGCTGCTTGTTGTATTTGTTGCAGCTGCTGTGGTATTGCTGATGCTACTGCTGATGATGCTAATCCATTCAAAAACACTGGAACTTGTTGTACTGCTTGTTGAAGTGTTGCTGGCTGATCTGGAGCTGGAATATCCTGATTTGTGGCAGATGTAGGAATAATAGCAGCTGGAGTATTTGCATTCTCTGCACCTTCAATAGCTTGTGCAGCAGCAGATTGAGCCTTATTAGCCTTATCCAAAGCAATACCACCAGTAACAGCACCAGCAACGCCACCAGCAACGGCTAAACCACCAACTAAAGCTAAACCAGCAGCAGTGGCAGCAGTAGTTTTACCACCTCTAGGAGCAACAGTCTGAGGTTGAGGCTGAGGCTGTGTTTGAGGCTGAGGCTGAACCTGTCTTGTATTCACTGTTGCACCAGCATTAGCCCTTTTTGGTGTAAAAAAATTCTTCATTCTCTGCATGAGAGTTAACTTTGCAGCATTATTTAGAGGTACTGCAGCAGCAGCAGCAGGAGGAGGAGGTGGAGTAATACTTTGTGGCCTGAGAGATTGGGCAATAGATCCAGGCTTTGAAACAGAAGAACCAGCTCTTAAAGATGCAACAGATGAAGCAGAAGAAGAAGATGATGATGATGATGAAGAACTTCTACCTGATGAACCTGATGAACGACCAGGCAATGCACCAACTGAAACAGCATTAAACAAAATGCAGTAAACCAATAGCAAAGACACCAATAGCGCTGAAGAAGCAGAAGAAGAAGAAGAAGATTTCAATAAACCAAAAGACTTGACCATTATAGATTAGATTAGATTAGATTAGATTAGATTAGATAAGATTTGAATTATTAATAAATTTTACAATAGAGAGAGAATCCTCTCTTTTTATATTTTCTGGATAGAATCACATGGTTCCATCTGCAACAATTACAATACAATATGATTGGTAATGAAACAGTTACTATTGCAACCACAATGTAGCAGCTTCAAATGGCGAAGGATTCCATGAAGAAAGTTATTAAAAGTGATTTAGAAGAGGCTGGAGATAGAAGATAATATCCTCGTATCAGGAAATCCCTTTTTCTTTTACAAAAATGAATCAAGAAGAAAACAACTCCTCTAATTCTGATTCTAATTCTAATTCTAATTCTAATTCCTCTAATCCATCAGAAGAAGAATTGGAAGATGAAGATTTGGATTTAATTAAAGAGAATATGGGAGGAGAAGAAGAAGAAGAAGGCGGAAGATTCAAAAGATTACAATCCAATAATAATAATAATAATAATAATAATAANTTCTAATTCTAATTCCTCTAATCCATCAGAAGAAGAATTGGAAGATGAAGATTTGGATTTAATTAAAGAGAATATGGGAGAAAAAGAAGAAGAAGAAGGCGGAAGATTCAAAAGATTACAATCCAATAATAATAACAATAACAATAATAATAATAATAATAAGAAGAAGAATACAATTGATTTAATGAAAGTATTTGAACAAGATTCTTCTTCTTCTGAGGATGAGCAACGGGAAGATGACGTGGCAGATTTCATTGAAGAAGATACTAATGCAGCAGCAGTTATAGAAGAAGAAGAAGAAGAAGAAGAAGAAGAACTTAACAAGAGTAAAAAGAAGAAGAGAAAAACAACTTTTACAGTTAAACAATCTGATGACGTTGTGGCTAATGAATTATTTGAATTATTTGGAGATGGAACAGAATATGATTATGCTTATGCGTATGATAACAATAACAATGAAGTAGAAGAAGAAGAAGAAGAAGAAGAAGATTTAACAACCAATCAGACGACTGAACTGAAAAAGATTTATGAACCTTCAGAATTAAAGAGTCAATTCTTTACTAAAGAAGATGACGTCATCAGAAGTGAAGATATGCCAGAGAGATTATTGTTGAAGATTCAGTCTATAAAATCTGTAGAAGAATACAAGGAATTTATTTCTACTACTGCTGCTACTGCTACTTCTACTTCTACTGCTGATTCTAAAGAGTTTGTGGAATTTGTATTGAATTCTATTCCTAATCTTTCTGTATTGGTTATGGATGAACAATTACTATTACAAGNGAAGTGAAGATATGCCAGAGAGATTATTGTTGAAGATTCAGTCTATAAAATCTGTAGAAGAATACAAGGAATTTATTTCTACTACTGCTGCTACTACTGCTACTGCTGCTACTACTGCTGATTCTAAAGAGTTTGTGGAATTTGTATTGAATTCTATTCCTAATCTTTCTGTATTGGTTATGGATGAACAATTACTATTACAAGATTCTACTTCTACTTCTACTACTTCTTCTTCTTCTTCTAACAATATCTCTAATGCTTTGGAATATCTGTTTGATGCATTTACAAGAGAACAATTGGAAGTTCCTTTTATTCTTAGTCACAGATTAGACAAGATATCTTCTCTTCTATCATTAGAACAACAACAACAACAACAACAACAACAATTTAATGTTAGAGATTTAGTATGGAAGATTTATGATTTGTTTTTGGAGTATTTTGAGTATTACAGAAAGTTTAAACAATTGGAAAAGTTGTTAATTCATGGTGTGGATGAGAATGATTTACTCTTGCAGAAAGATTTTAAAGAAGAAAGATTGAGAAATTGTGTTTGTATGGATTCAATTGATGATTTACTTTCTTATTATTCATACAGATATTCTTCTTCTGCTGCTGTTTCTGCTGCTTCTGCTGCTTCGAATGTTGGAAAGAGAAGAAGGCGCAATCTGATTTCTGCTAATTATGAAAAGTATAACATTAGAGAATTCCTTCAGGATGGTTATAGTCTTCTTCCATATCATTTTGTAAGGAATTATTGTGCACAAGAGATTATATATGCACCCAAGGATGAATCTTCTGAATCTAAAGAGTTGTTGTCTCCGGAAGATTATTGTCTCTTTTATCAGCACAAGTATGATTTAGGAGCAGGAGCAGCAGGAGTAGGAGGTAGTGATAAGACACAATCACAACTTCTACTCAAAATCACAAGAAGTATTTATGCAAAGGAAATATTGCATGATTATAAATTCATGTGTGAGATTAGAAGGAAGTTTTCAATTAATTCTAAAATGTATGGATTATGTAAATTGAATGTAGATCCTATAGATTCTTCTACTTCCATTAATACTACTACTACTACTACTACTACTACTACTACTACTACTACTAACTACATCAACTTATCGGTTGGGGGTATTCCTGCTACCAAGGCTTACAGTTTATGTTGGATCAATAGTTTAAGAGATAAGCCTTTAAAGGATTTTCAGAGAGAATGGCAGAAATGGTTGGTGCTGGAGCAAGCAGAAGAACAGCAAATGGTCAAGATTCAGTTCATTCTACCTGAACGCGAATTACTGGATGAAATGAGACTGTATTTATTGTCTGATAAAACATCACAAGAAGCAGAACAATGGAATGCTATAAGGAATGAAGTATTGCAATTAGTATGGAAAGAATTGTCTGTAAAAGTACAAAAGTTTCTAAGACAACAGTTGCATGAGTACTCACAGCAGAAGCTAAAACAGGAAATATCTACAGAGTACAGAGAAAAAGTAGTTGGGACACAACCATTCTCCATCAGAAACTATAATTCCAATAACAATTCCAGTAGTGATCAAGGAATTAGACCAAGGGATTTCTTTGTTCGGCCTTATGCTCGAGTTTTTGCTCTGACTTGTGGTCAAGGTGATTTGAAAGATGCATCATTTGGGTGTTTGTTGCATGATGATGGACAAGTTCAGGATACTCTGAAATTGAATTCAATACATTTACCACACTTGAAAGAAAAGTATGCACAGGATTTGAAGATACTGAAAAAATTTCTGGCAGATAATTATCATTCTATAGATTGTTGTGTAGTTGCAGGATTTGGTCTGCAGAATGCAAAGATTATGGAAGAATTGCAATTGATTGCTAAACAAGTACAACAAGAATTGCAGGATAACGGCGGTGGTGGCGGTGGTGCAAACGGACAAATGGGAGATGATGGTGATGATTATGATAATGGAACTGTTAAAGAAATGCCTTGTTTCTACTTGCCAAGAGATGATGTCTGCAGGATATACATGAATAGTCATCAAGCAAAACGGGAATTTCCTAGTTTTTCTCCACTATTGAGGTATTGTGTCTCTGTTGCCAGGACTGCTCAGGAACCAATGTTTGAGTATTGTTTGTTGTTCAATCGATCAGAAGTTCAGCCTACTGGTGATGTTTGTAAATTGAATCTGCATGATTTGCAACATTTCCTTTCTGATGATGAATTTTATGATTTACTGGAGAGGGAAATGATTGATTTGGTTAATTCTGTTGGTGCAGATATTAATAGGTTATGTGCGATGCAGTATGGTCAGTTTGTGTTGCAGTTTGTTTGTGGACTGGGGATAAGAAAGGCGACTGCTATTTTGGCACATTTGCGAGAATCTTCACGTGGTGTGTTGCATGATAGATCACAGTTGGTTAGTGAGCCTATTTATATGGGACTCAAAGTTTTGACTAATTGTTCTGCATTCCTGAAGTTGCATTACTTTCCATTCCCGACACAACAGAAACGATCAAGGCATCGTTTAGTTGAAGTTTTGGACGCAACCCGCATTGCACCAGAGAATTATCAGTATGCTAGAAAAGTTGCTGCTGATGCAATGAAGGTTGAAGAATTGCCAGAAGGTACTGAAAATATGAGTGAGCATGTTGAAGAAGTAATGAGAAACATGGAGTATGTTCGGAATGTTGAGCATTTAGATATGCATGGTTATGCGCAATTCTTGAAACAGACCAAGAATGAAGATAAGTTGCACGTTTTGGAACGTATAAAGGAGGAAATTTGCTGGCCATACAGAGATGTCAGGAAAACGTTCATGCCAGGAACCCCGGATCAAGTCTTTTTGATGTTTACTGGTGATAATGAGATTGAAGAGAAACAAGTTGTTGCTTGTGTTGTTCTGAAAGTATCGCCATCAAGTGCGCGTGTTAGATTGCCATCCGGAGTTACTGGTTTCATTATGGCCAAGAATTTGTCTGATAAGGCTGCGATAAGTAGTAATGCAAACGCAAACGAATTTGTCAAGGAAGGAGATACAATTGTTGCCAAGATTGTTTCCGTTAGGAAGGATAAATTCGATGTTGAATTAACAGCAAGGCAAGTTCCTTCATATGTTGAACCTCGGGCAATGCATGACCAGCACTGGCATAATCGTCTAGCAGAAAAGAAGGCTGCAGATAAGAGCAACACTAGATCTGAAGAGAAAAGGCATTTCATTATCAAGAGAGCTATTCAGCATCCATTGTTCCACAATTATGATTTCCAGCAGGCAGAGGAGTATCTTGCAAAGTTGCCTCCGGGTGAAGTTTTGTTCCGTCCTTCTTCACAAGGAACAGATTACTTGTCATTAACTTGGAAAATATCCGATGGTGTGTTCCAGCATATTGAAATCAAAGAAAGTGAGAAGGAAGACAGGAATTCATTGGGTAAGCATTTTGAAATTGTTTCTAATTTATCTTGTTAGGGCGTAAATTGAGAATTGGCGATGAAACATTTTCGGATTTGGATCAAATCTACGAGCAATACATAATGCCGATGGTTGGGTTCTCAAAGAGTTTGATCAACCACGGAAAGTTTGTGAGATCTTCAAAGGAAGAACTAGAACAACATTTGCAGCGTGAAATTATGGCGAATCCAAAACGTATTCCATATATTCTTGGATTCTCTGGTACGCCTGGAATATTCTTGCTGATGTATAAAACGGGGGTCAAAGAGCCAGTGAACGCTAGTGGTATTACAATCACTCCAGCTGGCTACAAGTACAAGGACAAAACTTACACCGATGTAATGATGGTGATTAATGCGTTCAAACAGTTTGTTATGGAATCCTCGAAACCAAAAGCGCAACCAGCTCCATCAAATATCATTCCAGCAGGTATGGGTCAACAGCCATTCAGGCCAATGATGCCTGGCATGAGGCCAATGCCAATGAATATGCCGATGAGATATCCTATTCCACAACAAGGACAGTATTATCCTCCACAACCAAATCCTGCATATGTGTATCAGCAGCAAAGACCTCCAATAATGATGCCAAGACCAGGAATGGCTCCTTACATGCCGCAATATGGAATGCCTCCTCCGATGGCTCAACAAAGGCCTCCACAGCCTTATGGACAGATGCCTCCTCCAGGTAGACCTTATCCACCGAGAAGATAATAAATTTTGGGGGCGTTAAATCAATCATGGATAATCTATTTGCAGTAATCGCTTAGATTCCATTTGTGCATCGCAGCTCGTATAATTTTGTCGCTCAGCCTTGAAGGGTCTACTCTAGATTTATGGGCGACATCTTGTATGACTAAATTTGGGAAGGCAACTCGGTTCACAAATCCGACATCGCTCAACCAACTGAACACTAAATCAAATGGTTTTGATCGATTCATATCCATCCATTTCAGAATGAAGCGGTAACTCACTCTTGAGTATATCACACCAAATGATCCAACGGTTCGATTGTTTGCATTAAAACACTGAGTCGAGTCTGAATGGTTTTTCATGTCGGCATGAACCATTCTCCAACCACCAAGATTGCTACCTGGTTTAGGATAACTGCCCTGTTTCCAAATCGCAGAACCTAAAAGGAAAACTCGCGCAGAATCTGGATCTGTTGCTTGGGCTCCAAAACATCGATCCTGTGTGAATAAATTGTAAAGCCTGCTTTCAAATTCACAATGAGGAATTGCGTCGTCGTCTAGAACTAAAACTTGATTCCAATTATTCTTAATGGCCATCTCAAATAAGTTCCGCATGGATTCTCTGTAACCAACTTCTCCTGGTTTCAACGTCGAATTTTTATAATATTCCTTATATTGTTCTGGAATACCAAAACGACCGTCAACGCCTTGGAACGATCTCAAATTGATTCCAACTTTATCAAAAGATGATCTAACAAGCTGATATCTTTGCTCATCTCCCGGTAAGTTAAGAACGTAGGCTCTCAAGTTTCTCAAATAATTCTTAAATTGGTCCTTTGAGATGAGCGATAGATTCTCGTTCCTGCTATCCTTGCACTCAGGCAGATATAAACCATAGTTTTGATGCAGTTGCTGTGAAGGATTATTCACACAATTTCTCGCCGTTATTTTACGCAAAGGGTAGTAAATATCTTTGACTGTATAATCTTGTTGCGTGATCACTGGTCTTATCTTATAACGAGATTGATAGTGAAAAGTCTTAAGCTCTGCCATAGACGAAAGTCCTTGTACAACAGGATAATTGAACAATTCGGATGATTGCTTGAAGGTTCTATCATCGAACGGATCATAATCTAGACTATCTGCATCCATGTGAAGCTTTAACTCTGGCTCTCCTTCTCTTCGAAACCTGATTTTTGGCGGCATCATCAGAAGTAACCCGCGAATCTTTTCTTTACTCTTACAGAACAACGGTGCGAGAGCATTATGAAGGTCTTCAGAACAGGCTTCGACCTCTACATCTCCAAACAGACATTTGAATTGCTCTTCGCTCTTAATGGAAGATGTTACGCATTTATCCCATAACTTGATTAAAACATTAACAACATCTCTGTGCAGAAGTAAAGAAAATCCGGTACATTTCGATTCAGAAGACTCAAAATCACAAGAGAAGTTCTTCAGATCTGAAGCACCAATAACGAATGCCTTGCGAGATGATCCTCCGCTATCGTCAACAGTATTCAATTCTTTCAACATCTTATCTAAAGCGATCGTATTGACGTGAGTTCCGGCAAATAACAGCAATTGCCACTTATGATTCCCTCGTTTGGAGAGCTCCTTCAGAGCCTGTTTCAACATCAATCTGTAATCAAATCCCACATCTTCAAGCTCTATCGGACGAAGATTATTACCAGATGGTAGGGATATAGACGAACTGCATAAAAAGAATGTAGGATAGTTGATCGATGATCTTGCCCATGTATTGAATGATGCTGCTGCAACTTCTAGTTCTTGTTCGCTTGTGATCATATATCCTATCGATGCTGAGCTATTGTACATGTAACCTGAGAACTCTGATCTTTCGGTGTGTCTATCGAAGCCAAAATCATCATATGAAAAGTTGAAGCTGAAGGTAAACCAATATGTACAGAGTAACAGCACAGATCCGATGAGAATAAACAGTTTAGCCTTCTTCAACGAAATCAATTTAGGTAAGGGACGTTTCGCTGAGCTCGGTCGGATAGGGCTGGGCATTCTGAGTTATTTCGGGGAAATATTTTTATTCTCGCGGAGTTTGTGAAGTTGAAACAGGCGCGGGCAACAAAAGGATAAATCATTCTTCACAGATTTATCGCGCAGAGCTCCAGCTCAAGCGTCTACATGCTGCGAGCTGGAGTGCGAATGCGCTTTCTTAAAGGGAGTATATCTTGCTCAATCAAAATCCTGCAAGTTATGTTCATTCTGTTCACATGAGTTGAAACAGACTAAGTTTTGGGCGGTTAAAGTCTGCAATTCAGATTGCTTAACTGTTTGGAACAGGGACATTAACGCTGCACGAAATATCAGACACGTTTTCTTGGATTTGAATGCAAATGAAGGTAAAAGACCGCTTGCGTTCTCCAGGAAGAATCGTGCATGATGTTTCGTCAGCTAACTGCAAAATTTAATTGGTGGTTAAAGACAGGTGATTATGCCTGCATAGTTACTTGTACAGTCTCCACCAGCGTAGCCGAGAAATCGTGCGATTCGAGTAACGCTCTTCTAAGTAAGATTTGGTTTTATTTGAACTAATCCTGTAGCGAAGGGCCAGTTATTGATTAAATCTTGTCATAGCATTACCAAACAGAGTAAAGATCGCCTTTATCATCCTGATTATCGTTTGAAGTTCGCCTCTCAATGAATTCAACAATCTTTCGTTCATTACGAACTCTTGCCAGTCTTTTGTCCATTGAAACGGAACCATAGTCTGGCGATTCATCATAAGCTTTGCCGTGCCCTTCAATGACAAGATCACAGAAATTCAAAGAGTACTTGCATTTCTGATTATAGAAGATCTCTATGCGTTCTGCAAGGAATGGCTCGAACCTTGTTAGTTCAGCATTTCTCACGGAATCGACAANCTCCAGCTCAAGCGTCTACATGCTGCGAGCTGGAGTGCGAATGCGCTTTCTTAAAGGGGGTATATCTTGCTCAATCAAAATCCTGCAAGTTATGTTCATTCTGTTCACATGAGTTGAAACAGACTAAGTTTTGGGCGGTTAAAGTCTGCAATTCAGATTGCTTAAC
>JALGPX010000204.1:550-12403 GCA_023515795.1 Amoeboaphelidium occidentale | reverse complement strand
TACGAAAAGATACTTCCTCCCTGTGTTCCCACATAAAGATGATCCCCAACTGCGGCAAGAGAAGTAACTGAGCCTACACGGCTTTCAAATGAATAAGCAACCTTTCTCGTTATCAAATTCCATTTCTTTATAGTTCCGTCAAATCCCGTTGAATAAAGATTGTATGACTCGTCAAAGCAAAGTGATGAAACATAATTTGAATGACCTCGAAGTACTTCAATTACATTAAGAGTGTACAAATCTCTTACTCGTATGAGTCCACCAGGATGGACGTTGTAAATTCTATCACGACTAGAAGCAACACAATAACAACCGTCAGGTACTTCAAATTTAGTTAAACCAAAAACAAATTACCGTTTGTAAAGCCCAAACTTTCACCGCTCGTAATGGAAAAAGATTCGAGCGAGGTATAAGTACAAGCAATTATCGAGTCTTCTACCCTCAATAATGCAGTCACAGATTGAACCGCTACCAAAGTTATTAGCAGAATCGGTGCTTACTGTTAAAAACTCTTGTGCTTTGTTTTGATACAACGTTCCACATTCTTATGGTTCTATCCCTCGATCCAGAAAAAAGAGAGATTCCATCATTTATAACAGATTCAACAAACCCAGTATGGCGAACAAACCGGCCAGTGAGAACACCTGACGAGACGTTCCATTGAAATATATCGACATCAAACCCAGACGAGTACACGAAGTCTTGGGCTGCGGTCACCGAGACAATCAAATATGTAGACCCTAAAAATAAGAGTTCTCGTTGGAATTGTCTTACCCTCATAAATCTTCTTTAGCGTGAAGTCTGTCAGATCCCATTGCTTTACAAGACTGTTTGAGCCTCCTGAGAAAAACGAGCTTTCGTAAACGTACAAGGAATTGACGGAAGTTGTTTGATCATATAAAACTGCAAAGGGTTTTATGCTGTCAATTGATGTATCCCAAACTTTAATTTCGATGTCCTCCCCCGCGCTTATGGCAAAATTTTTCCAAATAGCAACAGCTTTCAATTTCCTGTTTCTTCCTGCATACGAGAAGATAAAATCGCCTGAAACCGCATCCCATCTGATGACTGATGTGTCTAAAGAACCAGTGAATAGCTCAGATTGTTTGTAGGCGAAAGACACGACTCGATTGAAGTGTAACGGAGGGAACTTCTTTACAATCTGGCCATTTTCGATACTCCATTTGATTATAATTGTGTCGTCTCCCGAAGAATAGACGAATCCATCAAAAATGCCTACCACTTGTACCATGTCCGTATGACCACGTAAAACATGGATCACCTTAGCGGTTCTTGCATTCCAGCATATAACGGTGGTATCTGCAGATCCTGAGACAAGGAAATCGTTTGACAAGAAAACGGAAAAGACACTGCTTATATGTCGATCATATCTCAAGTTTGCGATCCCCCTCTGTGTCGAATATCTGATCACATATGGCGGGTTCTGTTTACCAATATAGAAAAATTCGCCGCTGAGTAATACACTATACAAAAACTCGTTCAATTCTTAAAATATCTAGAACAATCTGATGAGAATGGTTACCGATTGTTCTGACAATTCTTCCACTGACCAAATCAATTTGTCTCGTTTTGCCATCAAGTCCACAAGCAATTACAAGATCATTCTGAACTTGCAGACTAGTGATAAGTGTATCTGAAGCTCTTAACCAAATTCGTTTAAGAATCGATCCTGTGTCAAGATCCCAAACGATGATCATATCATCATTCCCTGATGAAATCATCCTGGAATCGTCCGTCACAACAAAAGAGTACACTAAACTCTTATGTGCCCTAAAGGTTCTTTGAATGGCACCAGTCTGAATGTCCTTCTGAACAATGTCGTTAGATGCTGTTAACAGCAGAGAATCTCTGTATAGTCCGATTGAATACACAACGGAAGCACCATCTTGGACCAAAAAGCTCTTTTCATGATCTAAGCTGGAAGCACTCAGAAAGTAAGCTAAAGTGATGAAGCATTGGCAAAAAGCTTGAAGTCTCATTCCGCAAAGTCAGTGTTGAAACAAACAACGATTTCTGCTGTTAGTTCGACCAACTCGCTCACTATCCATATATGAGTCAAGTAATATAAAGAGTGCTACTGCTTGAATTTCCTATAAAGTTGTTATTTATTAGCATAAAGGTGCGTTAACGAATGTCAGTCTGTTTCCAGTCATCAAACATTATTTTCATTCGATGACCGTTGCACTTGTACGCCCTTGACTTGCTTATAAACTCTGTAGTAATCAACTAGTGCCTGTATTATAATGATCCATCCCATCAGCATCAAAAAGTAAGAAAGGAACGATGACGACGACGAAGAATCATCCTCGCTATTTCCGCCAGCATTACGCAAATAACCCTGATCATCAACAGACCTACTGAGATATGTTCCATACTGAACCATATTAATACCCAATCCTACTCGCGCACCAGATCGACCAGCATGTGACACCGCAAACACAAACGCCAGAATGAATCCAACCAATTGGAATGTGTAAGAAACTATTGCTCCCATTACAAAGTGTAGAAATGTGCCCATTGGAATACCATCAACAAGAGGAGTGTCATCGTTTGGAAGAAACACCACAGAAGATAAACCATAATCTGGAGCTCGATCATCAGCGACATCAGCATACGTTGGCAAATCTTCCTGCTGCTGAGAAGAAGCGCCCTCAGAGTGCGAAGGAATCTCTGGTTTGGCTGCCATATTAGCAAACACACCATCCTTCGTGTCTATGATCACTGTAGTTGGTTTCTTTAGAGTGGATTCAGGCAGTGGAGGTTCTTCCTTCTCGGCCACGGCCTCTTCTTCCTCTTCTCCCTCTTCCTCTTCATCTCGCTCTAGGATAGGCTGCTCTTCTATTTCTTTCTGTTCCTGTTCTTGTTCCTCTTTAGTAACAGCCTCCTCCTCTTTCTGTTCAATCTTTACGTAATTAGAATCCATCGCTTTTTTGTGTTGTTTTGGAAAAACGAACGTGATTGGTGTGACAAGGATGCAGAAGATTTCTATTGAAAGCTGGAGTATATCTGTGCCATCTGCTCACTCGACAGTTTCGCACTCAAATCTTGCATTGTTATTGCATTCTGTGCCAACAATTGCACATAGAATTTCACATCAGCATCACTCAATTTTGAACTAGTAGCTGCTTCATTGATTTGTTTGATTGTATCCTGTAACTGTTGCCAATCCAGTGGTTTCAATTTCTTAGTCAATATGAGTATTTCTTCAGAAGAAACAGGAAATTTACCAGAAGTGATATTCTTTATCAAATCTGGTGAAGCACCACTCTGAGAAGGCTCCTGAGGTTTCTGTTTTAATACTTCCTCCTGTTGAACCTCCTCCTTCTGTTTCCCAAAACTCAATCCAATCTTGTACAAACTCCCATCTGAATTATACACTACTTTTACACCATTCAATACTTCATTATCTCCATTACTCCCATAAATCTCACATATTCCTCTATTTGCACTTGATCCTAATCCATTAATACTCTCTATTCCACGATCGTCAGACCAACACAACACCAATTCATCAGTGCCTTTTTCAGAACTTGATAAAAAAGATATCGAATCCATAGAGTTTCCATTTTGCGATAAATTACCATATCCTTGCTGTTCTCCGGTGTTGCAGGAAATAGACAGATATTGTATTCCACTGAATCTATCTTTTGCAGAGTACAGAGATAATGAAGATATAAATTGCGGACACTGAAACTGATCAGATTTCAATTGATCCTGAGGATTAGGGTCCCCACCAGCTAAAGCATAAGGATCCCAAGCCAACACAGTGAGTGATACTTCCAAAATGATAAGTAGTCTAATGATCATCATCATCATCATCATACTAAAGAAATAATTGAATCCTACAGAATCATCCAATCACAATCACACAACTCTGTAATCTCAACCCAATATCGTATCCTCCAACAGACACAAGAGATAACAAACAACTTCTAAATCATCCTTATTATCCTTCAAACACAAGTAAAAATTATTAAATGCTTTTCTCATTTTAAGCAATTCATTCAAATCGATTCTTGAAGATTCGTGTAAATCTTCTTCATTGTCTTCAGAGTAATAAAAGTAAATCTTTTCCATTATAGACATACTAACAGAAGCAGCAGAAGCACTTTCCTTCTTCTTCTTGTTACTACTGCCTGAACGAGTAGTCTTCTTCTTCCTCCTCTCCTTTAAACCATCTTTATCTGATTCTTGATCTTGTTCTTCTACTTTAATCAGTTTCCCAATAACATCCACAACATCTCCTCCTCCTCCTTCTTCTATTCCTTCTTGTACTCCAATACTCCCATAAATGGAACCCTTTTGAACCAAATCCTTCAACACCCTCTCACACTTTTCCCTATAATCAACAACAACATCATCATCATCACTTTCTCCACTTAATTGCACACTGAATTGCTCCCTTTTACCACAAATCATTTCATTATCAACACATGATGCCTGTAAATTACTCTTTAAAGGATAATCTTTGAGTACTTTGAGGAATAACTGTAACTCTGATGATTCAGTAATCACAAACGAGTCCTGATGATGATGATCTTGAAAAACAAATAACCCTGGAATAGAAGAAAACAAATAATACTCCCTCCCCTCACAATCCACACCCAAAGTCCTATTCTGCAAAAACACTTTATATCTCAATAAACATTCTGCAGAGAAATCCAAATCTATAGAACTGTTTGAATTATTATTACTATTATTATTATTATTATTATTATTATTAGAAGAAGAAGAAGAAGAAGAAAGTATATAATTAATGGCTGCTCTTGGAATACTTCTGTCAATCCTCCTTAGATCCTTCCACTTTTCAATAAACTCTTCCTGTTCAGTTAAGTGTCCTTCCATCCTTTGTAGTTCCTGTTGTATTTTAGAAGATTCTGTCTTGGCCATCCTTCTTAATTCTTTTTCCTTTGCATACAAAGAATCAATGTATTCCTTGAACTTCAGTGACTCATTAGAAATTACAGAAATCATTTCTAATAATAAAGAAATTCTATCCTTTGTAGTAGTGGTAATAACAGTAAAAAAATTTTGTTGCATTGTTTTCCGTAGTAGAAATTTTGTAGTGTATTCTGTCACTGGAACAGATGATGAGTCATACGGTACATTTTCCAACTGTGAGCCAGAGAAGAGTGTAGTAAATGACTTGTACTGATATCTTTCCATTAGAATGTACTTCAACAGAGGAACAACTAAAAGAGTGTAGAATCCATATTCTCTTGTGGAAAGTAAAGCAGCAAGAATATGAAACCATTTTAATTCTTCTTCTGTAGAATCTGATGAGTCATTGGAGTATTTTATAAAGGGAAAGAATAAATGAATGAATTCAGAAATTAACAGGAAATCTTTGAAATCTTTGAAATCTGTAGAATCTGTAGAATCTGTAGAATCTGTAGAAGAGAATAATTCCAGTTGGTTTCCTTTTAATTTTGGTTGTATTCTTTTAAAGAAGGAATCCAATTTGGGAGGAAGTTGGGAAGGTTGAGAAGGTTGTGGGTGGAATTGTAGGAATGAATTGATTGATGGGAGGCGTTGATTCATCTTATTCTTACTATTATTATTATTATAAAAAAATCAACTGTTTTTCCAAACCGATCGTTTTGTTGAATAGATTGATGCTTGATTGTCATTAAAATGGCTAATCGCAAGACCCAACTACCGGAGCGAAACCTCCCATGAAGTCCGAATTCTTCTGTGCAGTTTCCTCGGGGTCATTCTTTCGGATAGATCTGCTAAAAAGCCTGTGGTCTTGCTCCATTGTGTTGATTTTGATGCAAGTAAAGTTTTCTGATGTTCAGGGAAGCATTAACGTCTCTTTGCCACCACACCTTGCGATTAATACAAGACATGCGACCACTTGCTTTTCGCGATCATGTTGTTTCAACCAAGAATTTCATGAACATCAGGACTAAATGGAATTAACTGCATTTCATACAACATGATGAATACTCCGCGCATTCATAATTGCAAAGTGGGTTTATCATTCGTAACTATCACTAGCTATTTTGAAGCACGAGTGGAACTCTTTCAACTTGGTATATAAGCCAACGGAGATAATTTAAGCTTCCAGTACATTTTGACGTCGGCGGATTATGCTTATTTATATGATTTACCATAACAACGCGAGCTTTTCTGGTGACGTCTATAAATAGAAGTCCAATCAAGATTGCTTCAGTCACTTCTTATTTCAATAATCATGGCTGACGAAGAATCAGTAGAAACGCTTGCTATTGACAACGGGTTAACGCAGATAATTGACTCTGCCGTAGAAATTTCGGATCCTAATGATCTTGACCTGTTTGAACCTAATGATGCAGGTGACGGCGAAAGGCCAGTGGATTTCTATGAAGTGCAATACGCAAATATTGGTTACTGAAACATCATTATTCAAAATCAAAATTTGTCACTAGAACAGACTGTAAGCAACATGCAAGCTACGTTAGAACATCAAGGCAATCAAATTGCAATGCTCATGAGGAAAAACGGGCGACTGGAGGCTATAACTTCGTTCTTGATTATGGAGAATGAGAATTTGAGGAAAAAACTGGATCTACAAGAACTTCAAATTAAGCATTTGATTGCTATGGTACACCGACATGATGAGGAGTTGAGTCGTCTCATTAAGATTGGTTCAACCTTTACTAAAGCAATTAAGACCATGTTATCGTTTGGCAGGAAAAAGAGCTCAAAGAAAATTGTTCGGGAAGTTGAGCCGTACGTGGTCAAGTTAATGAATGACATGACCAAGCAGTTGCATGAGATGGGAGAAAGACGTCGAACAAGAACTGTTTAAATTTCTGGAAATAAGTGGCCCTTCGCTATAGGATTAGTTCAAATAAAACCAAATCTTACTTAGAACAGCGTTACACGAATCGCCGATTTCTCGGCTACGCTGGCGGAGACTGCACAAGTAAGTATGCGAGCATAATCACCTGTCTTTTTCCACGATTTGCATTCAAATCCAAGAAAACTTGCCTGATATTTCGTGCAGCGTTGATGTTCCTGTTCCAAACAGTTAAGCAATCTGAATTACAGATTTTAACCGCCCAAAACTTTGTCTGTTTCAACTCATGTAAACAGAATGAACATGACATTGCAGGTACTTTTGACGAATTGGCCAATGATATTGCAGGATTTTTATTGAGCTAGATATACCCCCTTTAAGAAAGCGCATTCGCACTCCAGCTCGCAGCATGTAGACGCTTGAGCTGGAGCTCTGCGCGATAAAGACAAGTATAAACCCCATACTAGAAAGAAGCAACAGGACCACAATGATAAACTGTAATGTTGATTCAATTATGCAAATTTAAGGAAGAAGGGCCCTTATTGCATTCAAAAATGTGTTTCGGGACACCACATGGTCTCTGGGGGTTAGCTGTAAACTGAACAAGAGCAGAAATCAATAGAACAATTATTTCAAAGGGACCACATAAACGTGATTGTAGAGCGAAGGAATTAATCAGCAATTTCTTGTAAGAAACCAAATTCTCTCTCTTTCCTAAGTTGGACCACATGCATCTTTTGCACCGTACCAATCGCTCAATTTAGAGCACACAAACCACGATTTAGCTTAAGAAATTCTTGGCACAGAGAGAAACCACAATTATGATCAGTGTGGCAAGGAATAAAACCTAATACTAAGTGAAGGCAAGTTTAAATCACACAAAAAAAACAAAACCCACACATTAGCGTTTGATCTAAGCGAAGAAACCACATCGAACACACGTTTCTTCATTATAATTAAGACATGGAGGCAGGAGAATAAAAGTTATTTCAAAGAGACCACAATGACTCAGTGTGGAAAGTGAACAGAGAAACCGCAGTCGTTTCACATAGGAAGAGAAACCACATCCAACAGTCGAGATAGTCAAGAACCACATTTGGCTGTCAAAGACTCCCCATCACTCAGTTGATATCATTTGAAACCACACCGAAATGGAAACGCGAATAAATAAACCAAAAATCACGTTACACAGAGTTTCTGGAACATTAAAGAATCCCACGAAGATAAAACAAAGCAAATAAACCATAAAACAAATATAAAAACCACAAATGTCTTCGAGCACTTGAAAGGCCCACCATAGTCGGCCAAAGGTTCCACTATTTGATAAGTTAAACGTATTCCAGATTAAACTTACCCGCAAGGCGGCCACGATAACATCATTGGTCTTCAGCCCCACCTGGCCAACGAACGTTTCTAACCACGATTTTACAAGCCTTCAAGCCGTTATCAATTCCGAGTTTAAATGTGCTGCGCCACTTGCATTTGAGTTTGCGTGGCGTTTGCTGTTCTGATTCAACATAATTCAACCGCGAATAGAATTTCTATTAAACATATTTTCTGGGAATAGCCTCCTTCCATTCATTCTTAAAAATCACTTTTGTTTCATTTATGCCATTAATTGTATGATATTGAAGCGCTTCTAGTTTACTGTGAACATGAAAATTATCCTTGTCACAAGTAACCCTAGTAACAGTTTGAACTCTTACACGCCAGTCTTCTGTGCTATTGTAGAGAGATCTTCCTGCTTCTAAGAGTTTTTGATTTCTTTCTGCACTTCTTCCAATTTCAATGTAATAATCAACCTGCATCTCATTAGATAAAGGATCTGGTTCAGAGTTTGAATGTTTAGGATCTAAAACTTTGTACAACTCCCTTGTCCATTCATCATGTTCAATTCCATTGTCTTCATCTCGAACCAGTCCATAGTCTTTACTGAGCTCCAGAGTTTTTTCTCCAGTTACATAATTGTTCATTAGATTTCTTGTACCAATTTGTTGAGGTCGAAGTTCAGTGTATTTTCCAGTTTTGATTTTTCTAGGATTTCTATACAGAGCGGGTACTAATGGAAAGTCTTTCTTGATATCGCCCTCAGTAAGTCTTGGTTTGCGTCTTGGTAAAATCAATCGACTGCCAGCAACATGACTCGGACCAGATGTCAACTGTATGCAGAATGGTTCCTTTGCTGTCCAGACACATGGCCATAGAGAAGTCGATATCGCAACTCTGATTATATTGCCAGGTTTGAAAGCGTATCCAATGTGGCCACAAGAAACTTCAACGTTTCTGTTTAGCTTTCCGTTGTCTACACATTCTGGTTTCTCGTGACCTCTCATATGGGTGAGATTCAATACACCAAATGTAACCAATAATGATGAGCCTGTTCTTGGATCTACGTCACAGACACGGACAGCTACCATTCCGTATGGTTTGTTGCATTTCAATGATAGAACAGCTTTCAATTCACCAAGGACTTCGATTCTTTCTTCAAGAACTTTAGAGTCAAAGCACAATGAATGCGCATCTTCTTGTCTTTGATCAACGGGAAAGTCTGGGTCTTTTCCATAACCAAGTCTTCCGCAATCAACTCCTAAGGATAAACCTGATTTTAGCTTTGGAAACAGTCTGGCTCCAACTTCTGCAATGTTTGAAGTCAATTTTTTATCATGAGTAAAGTACAATGTGTAGTCATTAATGTTTGGACTAGGCCATTCTTCTTCAGAGACCCATCGACCAGTTCTCTGATCAACAATAATGTTTGGTTCATCACGTTCTTGGATATATGCTACGTAAGCCGGTCTTTCTAAAAAATCCTGCTTCATTTCTTCGTTGTCACATAAACAATACTTCCACCATCGAATCATTTCTGAGAGATAATCAACTGAAGGTCCAGGATTTCCTGTGTGAGGATATGTATGAGCCCATGGACCATTCATTCCTCTTACTACAGCACCATCGGATGGATTTGCATTTGCTAGAATAGTTGAAACAGCTGCGTTATAACCATCAGCCCATCCAGATACAATGTAAGTTGGCACATTGAGTTTTTGGTAACATTCTTTGATGGAGCCACGCTTCCAGTAATCATCGTAAGACTGATGTCTCATCCATTCGTGGAGCCATGGTTTAGTTGTTTCTAAGCGTTGTTTCCACATGTCGAGCCATTTATCGCCAACCAAAGCTGGATCTGGCGGTCCTGCAATAAATGTTAACATGAATGCTCCCCAAGATATATTATCAGCCAGAATACAGCCGCCAGAATAATGTACATCTACATTGTACCTGTCATCAGAACAACAATGTGCCATGATACCGTATAAATTAGGCGGATTTCGAACAGCAACTTGCAATGAATTGAATCCACCCCATGACAAACCAGTCATTCCAACGCGTCCAGAGCACCAGGGCTGAGTTGCTATCCATTGAATACACTCCTCAATGTCAAGGAACTCTCGTTCAGTATATTCATCTTCTAATATGCCTTCAGAATCACCACAGCCTCTGCAATCGACTCGAATACACACAAAGCCATGTTCACTTAATTCAGAGTAGTTTGTTTCATCTCTGTAACTAGTACCATGTCTCTTTCCGTATGGGATAATTTCAAGCATCGCTGGACATTTGTTACCATTAAGACATTGATTTGGCATCCATATCCTCGCTGAAAGCCTTACTCCATCAGACAGTAGGATCCACGCGTCCTCGATAATCTTCGATTTACTTTCAGGAGAAGGAGTCAAAGGTCTTGATACAAGTTTATCAACTGGCACTTCTACATCACTAGGTTGTAACATAGCTGTTTTGATGAAAGTTCGTGGTTGAACGACAGGGGATTCAGCACTGTCGCTGCTGTATAGCGAAGACATGCTCCTCATCTTGCGCATCATAAAAGGCGTTATTTTAAAATCTTGGCTATCTGACATCTTTAGGTAAAGAACGGTTAGAACGTGTAGTGATGGCAGACTGATGACAATCTGATTCGCTGCTTCCGAGGTTGCCGCAAGACGCATCAAGACAAGACAAGACAAGCTTTTTTTCAACAATTAATGTTTCATATTGATATAACTAAAAAACGTTCATTTCCGTAATATCTTCCTCTACTGAGATGTTCTACAGATTATCATTACTCTTTTGGGCTGCAGCTCTTTCTCCTTGAAACGTCTGCCATGCTAGCATGTTTCTTTGGAGTGACTGTCTTTAGAACTGTTATTGTNGCTTCCGAGGTTGCCGCAAGACGCATCAAGACAAGACAAGACAAGCTTTTTTTCAACAATTAATGTTTCATATTGATATTACTAAATAAACGTTCTTTTCCGTAATCTATCCTTCTGCTGAGATGCTCTACAGATCATCATTACTCTTTTGGGCTGCAGCTCTTTCTCCTTGAAACGTCTGCCATGCTAGCATGTTTCTTTGGAGTGACTGTCTTCAGAACTGTTATTGTTACACTCTCACACTCTTATGCTTTCATGCTCTGTATAGTTTTAATATACGTACACTCTTTTACTTTTGTCACGCACTCATCTGTGCATCTTAGCATCATTTTGCAGAACTTAATCGATACTAAGAAAAAATTTACTATCAAGAAGGATAGCGAGTTACGTGCAAAAGACAAATACATGAAGGGTTGCTGAAGATCTGAATGAAAGTATCTCACATAGGTGATTCACTGTCAGTTCTGTTGCCGCTGCTGAAACTTCTACATGGTCTTGATAGTTAGGATAATGTTGCACGCCTATATTGTTTTCAGAACTTTGGCTTGTGACGATTTGGATATTACAACTGCAGATAGTGTCGAAAGACTCAAGATCAGATGAAATCGAATGCGTTCTCATTGAGAATGAATCTAAATTCAACAAGCTCTTGCGTAAGGTGCACGAATAAACGATCGCTTAGCAATTCCTCGCTCCTCTGCTAAATTAGTCAATGCGTTTGAAGACGTTGAAACAAGTCGACTCTTTGTATCAATGCGAGCAGTAGAAGACAGATGTTTGAAAACGAGATTCCCTGCAAGGATACCTGATACACAGTGATGAATGGATATAGCTTAG
>JALGPX010000145.1:8991-24027 GCA_023515795.1 Amoeboaphelidium occidentale | reverse complement strand
CTGTGGCATAATCGCTTAAGCTGAAACACTTCCGGAAATACAAAGCGCGAACCATGTTGAGGTCGGGGTTAAAAAGCGCTTAGTGTAATTAAACAGCAGATAAAGAGGCAGCAGCTTAAAGATAGCCTCAAAGAAGATGCTCAGGCTCGGCGTTTCAAAGTCGTTTCGATTGCCGATTTGCTCCTTATTCTGACTTACTTCGAACGGAACTTCCGGGCAAAAAGCGTATTTTAATGATTTATGGTGTATTACTAATTATTTCGATTTCGACTCTGCATCTTCTTCTCGTATATCATCCGAAACTTTCCCGTTTACCAAGACGCCCCAAACCATCCTTAAGATCATTAAAGACCACAGAACGTGTAAAAATTGTAGTATCAGTAAGGACAAGAATCCTAAACCAGCAAAAGGAACTGAGTTTGCCTTATTTGATCCTTCATCGGTGAGCACATAAGACCTAAAAGAGTGAGATAATTAAACATAAACAAATCTTACCACAGCGGATAGATTATCATTCGCGGAAAGACAACACATCTGCTAAATACAAAGACAAAGGCAAATATCCCAAAGAAAACATCAGCTAGATTCTGCCTGCCACAATACAGAAAAGCTTTAGCGATTTCCATAAAGGGATCAGCCAAATCATGAAGAACCAGAATCAAACTACCATACTTTGCAAGCTTCCAGTACCAAGAGAATCCAATAAGAAAAATCGTGACCATGTGATGCACAAACATTTGAGTAAAGTCTGAAGCAGGTGTCCCATCAACACCAAGCACGAGAGTAATTGTGCCAAACATGTAAAAAGCCAAGCCAAAATAATAGTGCAGCATTAGAGGAGAATCAGAGAGAATGGCCTCTAAGTATTCGACAGAGTACAAAGGCTCATCGGAAGCAGGACGGACATACGAAACAACGTTGGAATGCAGACGATGTTTCGGCCAATCTTCAAATATCGAATAGATACCACGAGCGAACCAACTTTTGCCTTTAACTCCAGCCTCCATAGAATTATCCAGCACCAGAGAATACACACCAACAAGAAACACCAGCGAATACGCGCAGAATCGAAAACATGCAACTTTGAATTTGCGCACTTTTGCCTCGTAATCGTTGATAGCCTTGTGATACTCTATGGAGCCCTCTTCTGTTCTCTTTACCGATGGCTTAGGAATGAAGGAACTCAGCGGAGTAGAAACGTATTTCGCAAGCAAGATTTGAGCGATTCCAAATGATATGATCAATACACCAACTCTCAGCACATCCTCCCAAAAGCTAAAATCCTCCCCAAAAGTAAATTCTGATAAATACGAAGGTGAAATCCTCTTCTGTTCGATAAATGGGAAAATTGGTGAAATCATTCTCGATTAAATTTGCGAGAATCAAAGTTGCAGAATCAGGGGCATCTTCAGCAAAATCAACACCAGCCAGTTGGGATCCCGAATCCTGTAACAAAGTCAGAATTTTAGAGCTCGAAAAAATATTATTGATAAATCTTTATGGGCTTTGGATGGTTTAGGCGATAAAGTGCCTTCGAGTGCATGAAATGCTTAAAAACAACATGATCATGCGTTAGGGTCAACAAAAGATGATATAATTATTGCGATATCATTTGAATTGACGTAAAACTCGACAGCGCTCTTGTGTTTGGGAGAGAATTTGTGGGAGAGAAGCGAAACAAAACTTTCCGTGCGTGGCTTATCAAGCTTCCATGCCGATCCTTCCCAGAGACTGAACGGAATTTTTTTTCTGTTATTCGCAACTATTTAAAGGGAATACCTTTGCTGTACTCATTTTGAATCGGTTGCACTCGTTGTTGAATGGCGTGCATGGCAACCAAGTTTTTGATCAAATCCCTTCTGTTATCAGCTGTGATAGTCTTCATTTCACAATTACTTCACTCCATCCCTTCTGATACCGCTACTTTTGTTACTTTTAAAGGGCCACTGCGTAATATTATGAGAACAAAGAACTTTATCATAGACTGCAAGAACAACACACCTGATGATTTACTGGGCAAGATCATGTCGCCTAAACCTGTTGTATCATTGGATTCTCCGTATCTATTCTCTATGATGGTATATCATGTTAATGACCCTTCAAAGATCCTGTGGCAGACTAGGCCTGGTATACCTTTCATTAGATCAGCTATTGGTGATGATTCATTGACTCCTGGGAATGGAGAGTATAGGATCATCCAGAACAATCAGCACATTACTACACATCAGAGCATTTCTTTTGTTGATGCAGTTCCAGCTGGTAAAGTTTTCGAAGGTAAAGCTGTTGAGTATGATCGAGTAATCATGGCTGGGACACTGATGTATCAGCACTCGCATCATAAGGCTGGTCAAGATCAAGGCAGAGGTAACAGATTAGTTTTACCCTTTCCATCAGAACCAGAACCTGTGCTTTCTTACAGGCTGACGTTTAAAGAGACCGCTGAAGATGTTCTTGAGATGGAAATAAGCATAGAATCATTGAATTCCACAAAGATCAAGTCAGATAGGACATTCGACCGTATCATTCTTACATATCTCATGAGCGACGATGAAGAGATTTATGGCTTAGGCGAACAGTTTAGCTTCTGGTCTCTCAAAGGGGAAAGGGTTCCTATCATTTGTCGCGAGCAAGGAATTGGCAGAGGTTTGCAGCCAATTACGTACATTTTGAACCACGTTCCTCCTCGTAAGCCAGCATACTCTGGTGGAGATACTTTGAGTACCTATACAGCTATACCGCATTACATTACTTCTCATGGTAGATCAGTTTTCTTACACAACACAGAATTGGCCTTCTTTGATTTCAAAGATGCAAATCAAGCATCCATCGAAGTTGTATCTACAACGTCACGATTAAGCATTTACTACGGTAGGAGGCCTTTGGATCTGATCAATACTTACACAAAACATGTCAGCGGTAGAATGACTAATCTTCCTGGATGGGTTTCTGGGGAAGACGGCGCTGTAATTGGAGTACAAGGAGGTCAAGATAAGGTTTACAAAGTAATTGAGCAGCTCCAGGAGTGGGGAGTCAAAATTGCATCAGTATGGCTACAGGACTGGGTTGGAATGAGAAGCCAGTACATTAATGTTTCAGTTCCTATTCCATTCATTATTCCAGGCTTTCCATCCAGAACTTCCGCAACCATCGGAATTAAATCAACTTCCCCTCAGAAACGCTTATGGTGGAATTGGGAACATGATTTACAGTCTTATCCTGACTGGCCTCAATTTGTCAAGAATTTGAAGGATAAGTATAAGATTAGAGTCATGACCTACATAAATCCATTTCTCAGCGACGTAGAAAGGGGAGGAAAGTCTGTTGGGACATACAGAACGAATTACTTCAAAGAAGCTAGACGAAAGGGATACTTAATTAAACGTTGGGTAAAGAAAGCGCTTAACTCAACTACTGCAACAGATGATTTCGTTATTGAAGACGAAGAGGATGGTAATCACGTCGGTGTTGCTGGAAGAGATATGCTTGAAGTTCAAGAAGAAATCGAAGATATTGATGGAGAATGGAAATTGGTGGATTATTTAGTCTCCAGCGGTCCTGGTGTTGTTGCCGGTATGATTGATTTGACTCATCCAGAGGGTTTCGAGTGGTATAAAGGACTTATAAAAAATAACATGCTTGCATATGGAGTTTCAGGTTGGATGGCAGATTTTGCGGAATATGTTCCATTTGACGGAGTACTGTATCCGCAACGAGAAACAGCAAAACCACCGCCAGAAATCAACAAGAAAATTGCGTTGAAGAAAGACTTTGATAACCCTAATCTTCATCCTAGTTCTTATCATAACATTTATCCTAGAGAATGGGCTCGCTTGAACAGAGAAGCTGTTGAAGAGATGGGCAGAGCTGGGAAAGATGTTGTATTCTTTGTTAGATCCGCTTCTCCAGATACTCCCAAGTTTGCGAGCGCTTTTTGGAACGGAGATCAAATGCATACTTACGATCACTTGGACGGTCTAGAATCTGTGGTTTATGCTACATTGAGCGCTTCTCTTTCTGGGATCGCATATCAACATTCAGATGTTGGAGGCTATACTACATTGAACGTCGATCCAAAAGTCTCTATAACAATTGGCGGTAGAACTACTGAAGTCAAGCTTCCGATTCTAGAAAGGCGTGCAAGATACTTAAGATCTGATAAGGAGCTATTCATTCGTTGGATGGAGACAGCTGCGTTTCTCTCAACATCAATGTATAGAACACATGAAGGTTCTGTTCCAGATGAAAACATTCAAATATGGCAGGACGAAAAAATTGGCAAGAACTTTGCTATGTTTACCAATTTATTCATGTCATTAACGGCGTACAGGCGTTTGTTACAGAAAGAGCATGAATACTATGGTTATCCGCCTATTAGGTCTCTGTTTTTGCATTATCCTCACTCTAATTATGGTGCAATAACAATGGAAAGAGTCCAATTCATGCTAGGGCCATTGGTTTTAGTAATTCCTATTACGACGCCTGGAATCAAAAGATTAAATGATAGTATAACAGAACCAGAACCAAGTGAAGAGCCAGATGATGATCAAAATGAATTTATTTCAAGTTTGAAGACAAAAATTAGGGAGTCGCAGCCGCAAAGTCCTATTGGTTCAGATTTAGAATCCGATGAGGAGTCTGTCGAAGAAGAAAACCCTTCTCCTAAATCCGTAAGGAAAACACATTCATTCAAAGGCCAAGTTGTTTCCTCTGTCAAGACTTGGTTTGAAGAATCATTTCTTACTTCTCTTACCTCTTTGGTCAGTTCTATATCACATCCTGAATTAATGTTCCAGCAAGAACAAATAGTTTCGCCTACTTCTCCAAAACAGAACAAATGGCCTTCCTTCTCTGGTAAAGCACGACAAAGACAAGTTAGAATTAAACGCAAGATTACAGCGCCTGTAAAGTTACCTAAACCTAGACATGGTCGTGCATTCCTACCACCTGGCAATTGGACGCATCTTTGGAGCAAAACTTTATTTCAAGTTCAAGATCCTTCGGGACTTTATCTCTCAGATTCAGCAAAAGCGGCCAATTTGACTTGTTTACCAGGTCAGCCAGCAGTATTTCTTCGTACAATATCAGAGCAAGAAATGAGAGAAATTGTAAAGAGATCTTTAATGCCGTCTCAGGATAAATCAAAGGGAGGAGAGGATGTACTTTACTGGTTAGACCAGATCGACGGTAGAAACCACATTGCAGAAGAAGAGGATTTTGACGCGAAGTTTCGTGTTGCCATGAATAAGTATAATGCTCTTACAAAAGCATTGAGACCATTTTTGGATTTCGTAGACCAAAACAGACAGATCGTTTATACAATAACCGAGACGCCAAGTAAAAAATAGAAGCAACTTATCAGCGCAGAGTACAGTCAATCCTGTTTTATTTAATCCACGCGGTACTTAAGAAAGACAGTTTTAACCCTGCGTTATTAATCGAAACAGTTCGCAGTTTTCAATCGCGACTCCGTGAGTCAATCGCAGATCGCTGTCGATTTTGAGCCGCGCCTCGTTTCTTCACCAAAAACTGTCGAATGACCGCCTCAACGAGAGCGCTTTCAATGCCTTTGCGTAGCTCTGGCCCCTCCGTTATGAAAAGAAGAACAAAGTACGCATCCGTGCTGCTGCTTGCTAATCATTAATTTACGTAGCTATTCGAGATCCAAAGGAGCAAAGAACATCCGAAAAGATGATCCAGATATCGTAAGCAGCTACGATGGTGCTTCTGCCTCTGATGATGCCGATTTGGACTCAGGCTTAGACTACTTAGAACGTTTTGTTGAAGCTGGGGACTTTAAACTTGACAGGGAACCTTCTTATACTTTGACACCTCCTGCTTCGGCTGCTACGACACCGCAACACGCTGCCGTTAACTATCCACCTCAGCAGGATGATCTGTTGCACTCAGAACAGGCCTTCTTTAAGAATTTCTATTGCTGTGGAATGGTGTTGCATGATATGCACGAGTTAATACGCCATTATGAGTTGCATCATGTTCATTTGGATGAAAGCACTGGCGATGCTTACGATTTCGATTATGACGTGAATGGCTATGGTGTTGGTGTTGGTGCTTGCGATGGTTTAGTTGATCAGGACGACCAATTTTTATTTAGGCGTGGGCGTAGCAGAGGTCACAATGACGGAGATTACGCAATTGACGATTATTCGTATACTGCTTTTGAAGATTCCTATATTGTCAAGAATGAAAACAAGAAGCGTGGTAAGGAGCACGAGTACTTGGTTAGGCGCGTTGGTGATATTGAAGATGACTTGGGCGCTTCCGTGTTGGAATGGATTAGCCAAGAATTGACAAAGGGTGGTAAAAGAGTCAAGATGGACTCTGTTATTGAATGGAAGAAGAATCAGAGTGAAGATGAAGGTGATGCAAACTGCGACGGTAATTCCAGTGTTGGCCAAAGTGGTGGGAATGACAATAATTGTGATGGTTCTCGTGAAGACTCTGCTGTTAATGAGAAGAATGAAAAATCGTCTCACAGGAAACGTGAGAATCAGTTTTCATTCTATGACGAGCAAGGAAATAAGATCGAGAAGCCTTACAAATGTTCGTATCCTGGTTGTGACAAGGCATACAAGAATCCTAATGGTCTTAAATACCACAACATCCATGGTCATAATGATGGTGAAGATGATTTGGATATGGCCGTTCGTATGATGAAACCTTATGTCTGTAGCTTTGATAATTGTATGAAAAGATACAAAAATTTAAATGGTCTGAAGTATCACATTGAGAAGTCTCATGGTGCTGACAGAACCAAAGCTAATTCAATTGCATCAAGTATTGTGAAGAAAACAAACGCTGAATTTGGTATTCAGTCGAGAAGTGTCCCAAACTCTGTATTGTTAGCGGCAATGAAGGAACAAACTGTTTCAGTTGACGATGACCAACATTACCCTGGTTCAGTGATGCCATCTGGTTTAAATTACCCTCCTATGGACCCTTTTGACACTGACATTAATTTAATTGCTCCTTTTGATCAAGAACTAGAAATGGCAAAACTTCAAAGCATTTTAAATCATCCAAATCCAAGACCACAAGCAAGCAAGCCCGCTATGAATGTTACACCTCAGGGTACTATTGATATTACTTCTGAAGCTTATAGACAAGCTATTGAATCTGGACAATTTATGGAGATTACACAGAATGGGCAGAAGTTTCTAGCTATTAATCCTCTTTTTGCTAATGCAATGATGTTGAAAAATAATTCAAACTGTTGATATACTTTGATAAACTATTAAAGGGTCGTGTTAACCTGACTCCCGCAGCACCAATAAAACGGGTCTTTGAAAATGGTTTGCTAAACTTTTTTGGTGCAAGCATCGGGCATATAAGTGAGAGGCGAGTATTCAAAGCACTTAAGAACAATGTGCCAAAAGGTAGAACTTGAAGTACAGGCTTAGATACTCTCCAATGGCTTGTGAAACCTAGAGATGCCGTTTGAACTCTTTGTTATGCGCCACCACAAAAATGTGAACGCCGCATTTCGTGCTTGACAACCAAATCACTTTCGACGTCTCAGCTGTAGATTTTCATCAATTGACTTTTGATAATGCCAAATTTACCGCTTTACGGATTAGATCGAGAACTCGCTGAGAAGCAGGCTGGAAAATACAGCGTAGAAAGAGAACAAGAGGTCAAAACCTGGATAGAATCTGTTCTAGGAGAGAAAGTGTTCCAAGGAAAGAAGGACTTTATGGAAGCTTTGAAGGTAACTTAATTTTGCGCTCGTTCTAATATCGAAAGGATGGTGTCATACTTGTAAAGCTTTTGAACAAGATTGTACCAGGATCATGCAAATTGAATGAATCGACTATGCCTTTCAAGCAGATGGAAAATATCAACAATTTCCTAATGGGCGAACAGAAGTTGGGTGTGCCAAAGTCTGATCAGTTCCAGACTGTCGATTTGTACGAGAAAAAGAACCCTGCGCAGGTGTTGGATTCCCTTTACGCTTTCGCTCGTCACTCTCACGCAAAGAATAACAAGCTACCTCTATTAGGACCCAAGTTGGCAGATAAGCACGAGGTCGAGTTCACCAAAGAGCAATTGGAGGCTGGAAAAGCAATTCCTTCACAACAGTCTGGTTACGTCGCTAGCAAACTTGCACAAGAACGTGGCGCAACTCAATCTGGTATGAATTACGGTTTGACTCGTCAAGTCTCAGATACTCGTGTTGGTCAAGGTGATTTGAAGTCTCCAACCATGATTTCTGGTCACGACGCTGCTTTGCTTGCTCAGAAGAGAGGTGCAACTCAGTCTGGTATTTCTTATGGCGGAAAGAGAGATATCACTCAAAGATCAACAACATCTTTGGAAGATGAGACTTCTCCAAAGACTTCTAGAAAGTAAAAGTAGGAATTAAAACGATTTTTAACTTTAAAGTCTATTTGACGACAGTTCAGTGTGAATTAAACGCAGTTTACATCATGCCTCCCATTCCACCCATGCCGCCCATACCGCCCATTCCTCCCATACCGGCAGGTCCATCATCCTTCTTTGGAGCATCAACAATCATGCATTCGCTGGTAGTCAACAATGAAGCAACTCCACTAGCATCGACCAAAGCAGTTCTCACGACCTTCATTGGGTCAATAACACCAGCCTGGATCATGTTTGTGTACTCTCCAATTGCAGCATTGAATCCATATTCGAACTCGTTGCTTTCCAAAATCTTTCCAACGACAACTGAACCTTCCAAACCAGCATTGTCAACAATGGTACGAGCTGGAGCCTTGATCGCTTTTCTGATAATATCAACACCAAGGTTCTGATCGAAAGTTGACAGCTTCAAGTCATCCAAAGTTTTACTTGCCTTCAGCAACGCAACACCACCACCAGGGACAATACCCTCTTCAACAGCAGCACGAGTAGCATTCAAAGCGTCAACGAAACGATCCTTCTTTTCACCAACTTCAACCTCAGAAGCTCCACCAACTTTAATCACAGCAACACCACCAGATAATTTAGCCAAACGTTCCTGTAATTTCTCTCTTTCGTATTCGCTGGTTGTTTCTGAAATCAAAGCACGCAATTGTTCACATCTGGCATTCAACAAGCCCTTGTCACCAGCACCATTCATCAAAATGGTGTCATCTTTTGTAACCGTGATGGAACCTGTTTGACCCAATTGACTTGCATCAGCCTTCTCCAATTTCATATCCAAATCATCAGAGAATACCTGACCACCAGTTAAAATAGCCAAATCTTGCAAAATGGCCTTTCTATTGTCACCGAAACCAGGCGACTTAACTGCAACAACCTGAATCTGACCGCGCAATTTGTTCAAAACCAAAGCAGCCAATGCTTCACCATCAACATCATCAGCAACAATGACCAATGGACGTCTTTCTCTTGCAGCGATTTCCAAAGAAGGCAAAATATCTTGCAAAACAGAAATCTTCTTCTCTGTCAACAAGACGTAAGGCTTCTCAAACTCAACCTTTTGGTTCTTTGTATCAGTAATGAAGTATGGGGAGATGAAGCCGCGATCGAAGCGCATACCTTCGGTGACGCTGAGTTCATCGTCCAATGTCTTGCCTTCTTGAACTGTGATGACACCTTCCTTGCCAACCTTCTCCATGGCCTGGGCAATCAAATCACCAACATGCTTGTCACCGTTAGCAGAAATGGTTGCAACTTGAGCGATCTCGGCACTTGTTGTAATGCCCTTCACATTGTCCTGTAAGAACTGAACAACGCGATCAACAGCAGCCTGAACACCTTTACGCATTTCAACAGGATTAACACCAGCAGCAACGTTCTTCAATCCTTCCAAGAAAATCGCTCTGGTTAAAACGGTAGCAGTCGTTGTACCGTCACCAGCAACTTCGTTTGTCTTATGCGCAACATCTTGAACCAATTTAGCGCCCAAGTTCTGGAACTTGTCTAGATATTAGTCATTAGTCGATCAGCTTTAAATTACCTTCAAGGACAATGCTCTTAGCAACAGTGACACCATCTTTGGTGATCTTTGGGCTTCCGTAGGTCTGTTCAATAAGAACATTACGACCTTTTGGACCGAGCGTGACAGCAACGGCTTTGGCCAATAAATCTACACCTTCAGCCAATTGTGCACGTCCCTCGGTGCCGAACTTAAGGATTTTGTGAGAGTATCTTCTAGTAGCGATGCGTGATATTAAATGCATGACTTCAGTCTAAAGAAATCTCAGGGGCAGTCAAAAAGGTTCCATAGATTTCTCAGTTCTGACTCGATAGTAATTGACCCAAAAAATGGTACGAAATTTAAACAAGAAAGCTGATATTTGAAGGCATCTTCCGGTATCAAAAAGATCGTTCCTCTATTGGACAGAGTGTTGGTTCGCCGTGTAAAGGCTGCTGAGGTATTTCTGTGATGGTGTTATGCTAATGTCTCATAGAAAACTGCAAGCGGTATTCTTATCCCTGAAAAGGCTCAGGGCCAACAACAAGAAGGTGTTATCATGGCTGCAGGTCCTGGAGCATTCCATCCGCAAACAGGTGGTCGCGTGCCTCTCGGTTTGAAAGTTGGTGATAGCGTATTGCTGCCTCAATACGGCGGAAACGCTGTTAAATTGAATGGAGAGGAGCTTTTGTTGTACAAGGAGTCTGAAATCCTTGCTGTATTGGAGAAATAACGATGCGTTTAATAAAGAAATCATAGAACAGTTTTATGGTAGTATTTTGGTTGCGTAACTTGCTGGAAACAGACCCTGAGTATTCTTTGCTTCGTTTAAACCTTCTATCCAACCATCACCACAGTCAGGTCCTGTGATTTTAATTATATCTCCTGGTGCAACTGTCATTTCTTCATCGCATGTTGCTTGGAAAGCGTATGTGACTTTCACATATTCAACAGAATTATTTTTTGGTGGAGGAGGAGCAGGGGCAGGGAGATTTGATGCTGGATTACCCGGTTTAAGTTGTGGTGGTGGAATTCCTGATGGTAATTTTGGTATGCCTGCAACAGGAGGCGGAGGCAGCGTGGATAGTGCAGGTATACTAGGAGGCGGTAAACCCGGTCCAGGAATTTTAACTGCTAAAGGAGGAGCTGAAAATTAGTTGGTTCAAACAAAATTACCAGGAAGTCCAGTAGGTAATCCAGCAGGAGCTAAAGAATTAAAAGCGGAGCTTTTAACAATATTACGTGGTGGTGGCATTGCTGCAATAACCGGAGGTGGTCCAGGCGGTATCTTTATAGCTGCTGCAGCTGGTGCTAAATAATTACATAGGAAATAAACAAATTACGAGGAGGGACTGCTGGACCAGTAGAAGGAGGTGGAGGCAAGGATGATGGAGGCGGAGCTGGAACATTTGTCGTAGGAGGAGCTAAATGTTAGATCTTGTAATCGAAAATTTACGTGGATGAACGTTTGGAGGAACTATTGTGGCCTTCTTGATGTCAAACGGCGTCGGAGCTGGTGGTCCAGATGGAATCGAAGGAGCTTGAAATGTTAAATCTTCCATACAAAACTTACGAGGAGGTGGAGGAATAGATCCAGCAGATGGTGTGCTTTTCTGAGAGGATGCTCCAGCAGGAGGAGGCGGAACCGAAGGCGGTCCAGCACTTGGAGCACTATTCTTGATAGGAGAACCAATTGAAGGAGGCGGAGGTGGCGGTCCAGTTGAAGTAGATTGAGCTAAAGAATTAACACTGCTCTACACTTAAGTTACTTGGTGGTGGAGGTGGAAGCACAACTGGTGCAGCTTTAGCATTTGATGTTCCATGAGAAGGAGGTGGCGGAGGAGGCCCAGAAGAAACCGATGAAGCTACGAAATAAAAAAATTTTCTCAATTAAGTTACGTGCAGGCGGTGGCGGAATTCCAACTGGTGCAGCTTTTGCGTTTGATACACTGACTGGTGGCGGTGGAGGTCCAGCTGGAGCCGAAGTAGCTAAAATATTAAACTGTTGGACAAGAATACTTACGAGGAGGAGGCGGAACAGCTGGAGCAGCAGGAGCTGGCATCGGTGGAGGTGCTTTAACAGCTGGCGGCGGCATTGGAGGACCAGAGGCAGTCGATGGAGCTAAACATATAAATTATCCCAACAAATAGTTTACGCGGAGGTGGTGGCATAGCAGGCGCAGCTATAGGTGGAGTAGCACCAACAGATGGTGGTGGAGGTGCATTAATAACAGGTGCTTTTGGCACATTTCCAGCTGGAGGTGGAGGAATCGGCATACTTGGCTCCTTCAAATCCGGCATTTTAGGCGGCACATTATCTTTGAATGGAGCTTTAGCGGAAGATTGCTCTTCTTTAACAACTGCTGGTTCTTCTGCTTTCTCCTCATTATCGTGATTTACAACTTCCTTCACATTCTTCTTTAGAGTCGGAATCGTCGGTGGTGGAGCAACAGGCAACACAGGAATATCAACTTTGCTGGTAGGCATGCGAGGAAACTTAGGAGCACCTGCTCTGGGCAGATTAACAGATGATTGTACAGTGTTCAAAGACGTCGTTGAAGTTGATAGTCCAGACAACGCAGCACTACTCAACGACGACGGTATATTCCCAGCAGAGGGCTGCCCTGCTTTCCTAACTTCCTGTCTGTATTTATCACTTAGACCACTTGCAACATTCGAAGTCAGTGGCACACCAATAGAATCAAGTTCATTCAAATTGATCTTCTTGTGAGGATTAGGAGTGATCATGTAAGTAGCCTTTGGTAACTTCCTTGTCTTTGGCTTCTGATCAGACAGTGGCAATGCAGTTACAGATTTTCCATCCACAGCGCTTCTTCCTGCTAATTCATGAATCCCTGACAGTTTCTGATCGACTGCAGATAAATTAACCATTTCCTCCTCAATTAAAGACAGCTGTAATGACATATTATCATGCAGACCAAGCGAAATCTGTTCCATCAAATAAGCCACAGATGATATTCCCTGTAAAACATATGTTTTGGTCTGATCCAGAGACTGCTGATAGTCTGTTGCTGTAAGATCTGGAGTAGCATAAAACTGTCTACAGTACGCTGCAATTTGAGACAAGTTCTCATGAGATGCTTTCAGTTGCTGGAGAAAAGGTTCATAAGCACCTGGCCCTGATGCTTGAGTGTGATCATCTTCATGTTGCGACGCCATTGAGAATTTTTTGATATTTGATGCTTGACACAAAAGACTTCAAAAACGAGATCGAAGCGTTGGGAGGTGACCAAGAGGATTTGGCGCTTCTAGAGAACGTAAACTCTGACGATGAAATGATCACCGATGGAGTTTCTGTTGATAAGGTATGTAATAGCGTGTTGGTGCTCGTTACTGATATTCCGTAGAAATTGCAGAACGAACTTAAGAAAATGTACAAGGAATTAGATTTTACGCGGTTCAAAGGAAGCAATATTTCCTCTGAAGAAGAGCTGCCTCAAGAGGAGCACGAAGAAATGTCTGAGGATGATGAAGAAGACCAAGAAGAGGAAGAACCTGTAGAAAATGCTCAACCGGAAAAGCGTTACAAAGGAAAATTTCTCATCGAGCCAAACCCTTTGTGGTACGAGGCTGAATTAGCTCCTTTAAAGAAACAAAATGTTAAAGATCAGACGTATACGATGGAAGACAAGAAGAAGATCGCTATGGTTTTGGTTGAACACGCCAAACAATTGGCCGAAAAAGAGTCTCAGGCATTCACTGTGTACAAGAAGAAGGAATCACTGTCGGATTTCAAATGGTTCGAGACGGTGAAAGAATCCGGTACTTTGACGGATAAAGTGTCTGCCCTTTGTCTAGCTGTTCAGGAATCTCCGTTGCATAATCTGCAACATTTCGAGACATTGATCAGTATGGCCAAGAAGCACAACAGGAGAGAAGCTGTTATGGCAATCGATGGTATTAAGGATGCGTTTTTGGGCAACGGCGAAGATAGCGGCCTTCTTCCATCAAAGAGAAAACTTTTGTACTTTGGCGAGCAACAAGAATTATCTTACTTAATGAACTTGATTTGCTCGAGTAAAGAATGGAAAAGCATGAAAAAGATTGTGCTAAAGAATATCATGTCAAAAGATATTGAACAGAGACTTCTATGTTGGTATGCAGAAGATTTGATAAAGACGAGATTCTACGAGATCCTTGTCCTTTTGGATCAATTTAGCAAAGATCCTATATATTTCGTAAAGAGTAAGATGGTGTTGTATGGTTATGAGCTGTTATGTGCAAAGAAAGAACAAGAGAAAGCCCTATTGTTGTTTTTGGTGAACAAGTTTGGAGATGTTGAGCATAGAATTGGAAGCAAAGTCTGTCACTTATTGATCAAATTGCTTGAGCGACACACGACTATGAAGCTTCCTGTAATAAGGGAAATCGAAACTTTTATTTTGAAGCCCGGAACAACAGACAAAGCAATGTACTACGCGATCACATGTTTGAGTCAAATTGTCTTTGGAAGATCACCAGAAGATACGTTGGCAGCCAGATATGTTGTTCATATTTATCTTCGTATTTTTGACAAAGCTAATAATCAGAAGAAGGCTGAAAAAGATGATGAAGATGGAAAGAAACCTGTTGTCAAAGACGAAAAGCCGCGTAAATTCAAAAACAAGAAAGCGGCTGAAAAAGATAAGAAGGAAAAGACTGCCGAGGAAGTAAAGGAAGAACAAGAAAAGAAAATCATGGCTGCTGCGTTAACTGGTGCAAGTCGTGCTCTTCCTTTTGCAGTTAGAAAACTACCTGCTATGTATTCTCAAATCAAAATGCCAGCGCAGCAGAAATACATGGTTCAAGAAAATGTTTCTTCAGTCTACGAGAACCAATTGGATTCCATGTTTTATTTTGCAAATGATCCAACATTGTCGTTGGGCGCTTCTGTTCAAGCAATGAATGTTGTATTCCAGATTGTTTTCTCATCTGTGTCTGGTTCAGGGAAAGGCCAAGAGGATGATCTGGCTGTTTTCTCTCCAAAACTATTAGCGAGATACTTTAGATCCTTGTATGGTTTGTTGTTCAGTGATCGTTTGGAAACTGGAACAAAACACTTTGCATCATTCTTGCATTTAATTTACAAGTCTGCAATGAAAGATCACGATAGCACTAGAGTAATGGCATTTGTTAAA
>JALGPX010000173.1:3601-14545 GCA_023515795.1 Amoeboaphelidium occidentale | reverse complement strand
AAAATGCTTTTTATGAATAAAAGTCTAAGTGGCACAGCTGAAACAGTTTGCGTCTCGCGAAAACGCTGATTCTCTAGGATTCCAAGTCACGCGATCTCAATGTTGTTTCGATTGTAACAACTTTGATCGTTCACCTGAGATAAAGAATGACAAGAACAGAACGTTATTACAGAAGAGGCCAGACAGGAAGAGAGACTCATCAGCCACGGTAACTAAAGCAAGATCTGAGAAGCTCATTGCTGTGTAGTAAGACGCTCGTAGCAGGACAAGAAAAGAAGCACGGTTGTGGTCATTACAATTGGGGTCCTGAACTTGATGGCAGAGTGGCCTCAGAGCAGATTATCAAAGCTCACAATGGTCATTACGGTAATAAGAACAACACCACGAATGGAGCGAAAGTTGCAGTAAGATCTTAAACTTAGTGATCTGTGCTAACAAAGTTCATAGGTGGTCCCCAAACACGAATTCGACCACAAGCAACAACATTATGAAATTGCTTAGCTATTCAAGGTGTTGTATGCAAAAGGTTACTGATACAATAAATGTTTTGATCTTAAGATTACGTCACAGCACAGTATGCACCTCTAAAGCATCTTAGCCTACCCCTAGACTAGTATCAAGTTAATGGCATTTTAACCAGCTGGTGCGCTGTGGGTAATGGAGGTTGATAAGGGCATTTGATATTCCAATCAAGTGTCAGGAATTTGTTTCAAGTCTGGTTTTCATCCAAATCTTTCTGATACTCGCTTATGAAGCTCATTAATCATCTGAAAGGGATGAAGAAGACGGATAATCAGAATAGCACGGAATCTGGACCGAATGATGCGCAATCCAGCGGTACATCCAGCACAAGCACGTCAGTATCAAGATCAGAGTTCAGTTCTCCGCCGATAAATATCATGAGTCGCACAGAAAATGCTAGCGTAATGCGAGAAACAACGGCAGCCTCAGTAGGTGGCGGTGATACGATAGAACAAACAACAAGAACTACTGTAGCTACTTATGGCGCTCCACAAACCATCCCAATGATGCCTTATCTACCACCAGAAGACAAAGAATTGCGTGAGACGAGTGGCTTTGGTCTGTTCGACGGCACTAAAGACATCATATTGTTTGTGGTTGTCTTCATTCTATACTTCGTGGTTATGTTTCTGAACAATCTTGGTGCAGCCGTTGCAGACAGACATTACCTATTCACCGTTCAGTCTCAGCTTCTGCCTCTAGAAGACACGTTTAGAAGAGTCGCGGTACCATGGTTTGTTGGTACTAGAATGAGAAACAACGTCTCAGACATCTTTGTGATTGTCGCTGTGGTACTAACTCTGGTGCGTGCCCTGGCACTTGGAAGAAAATGCTTCAAAGTTTTGAGGAGACTTATGATGGTCACTGCTTTTGTTTTGTCCTTCAGAACCATTTCTAGCTTGTTGACTTATCTTCCATCTCCATTCTACGGCTGCGTCACATTTCCACACCCTGATCTTGGTTTAGATGCTTTCATGATATTGTTGAGAATGAGAGATACATGCGGTGATGTGTTCTTTTCTGGTTACGCAGTTCATTACACGGTTTGTTCAATGGTTTGGGCATATTATCCCTTAATCAACCGTAGATGGGGCATCATATTGTCACTTCCAATTATCGCATTCAATACTCTTGCATCTGTAGCTCTAGTCGCTACACAACATAGTTACTCCATTGATGTCATCACTGGTGTTCTCATCACATGGGGCACATTCAATGTGATATTCTATCTTTGTGACGTGCCTTTCTTAAAGTACGAAACAATTGGTGGTATGATACTCGGATTATTGGATGATCCTTTATATGCTAAAAGGAAAAGTCGTCATTTGCTTGAAAAAGAGTATCTCACAAAAGCAAGAAATCCGCCATATGGTTCTTTAATAGGCGCTGCATTTACAACCGACGCTTACAAACATGCGATAAACACAGCAGTTGTTCCTAAAAGACAATCAGTTGATTCTACTGCCAGCACTGTAGTTAGCTCAGAAGGAACTTCATCAGGCTCTGAGACGACACAGCACGATCGGATAGCTACTAATCGCGACAGCATTGATCCTTCAATACGGCGACCCAACAAGACTGGCGATATCAGTAGCTACTACATGGATAGCAACAAAAATGCTAAACCATAAATAATTAATGAGAGATTTTCATCTAGTCTTAAAAGAATAGAACCTATTACAAAGTTTTCTGCATAACATAAATGCACCAGATTGACGAAGAGTTTGAGCTTAAATCTCTAACGCTTTCATCGCCGGACGTCGGAGATGCAGCAGAAATTGAATTTTACGAAGGGGATGATGGCGGAGATTCTCCATTCGATTTGGACGATGCCGTAGAAGTGGTAGACGAAGACCACGATAAAATTGGACTATTCTCTGCTTGTAACATGATAATTGGAATGATGGTTGGAAGTGGAATATTCGCATCTCCTGGGGAAATAATGCGACTAACTCAATCGCCTGGAGCTTCATTGTTAATATGGTTGGTTGGAGGTTGCTTAGCGTTTTGTGGTTCGCTCTGTTATGCTGAGCTTGGGACGATGATAGAAGATGCCGGTGCTGAGCAGGCTTATTTAGGTCACATTTATGGTTCTTTCTTCTCGTTTGAGTTCTCCTGGTTCGCTGTGTTCATAGGAAGGCCGTGTGGTATTGCGATCATTCTGTTTGTTTGTGCTGATTATCTTGTCAGAGCATTCTATCCGGCCTTTTCTTCATTGGACCAGAATACTGCCAGTTGGACACTGAAAGGCATTGCGATATTCTTCACAGTTTTGATTACGAGCATAAATGCTGTTAGTTCAAAGGGTGGTCTCGTTTTACAGAACGTTTCAACTGTTTTAAAGCTGCTTGCCTTGATTATTCTTTCGTTAGGAGGCACATTCAATTTCCTAACAGGGAGATCAGACTTCATGGCTGCTGGAATAATTTGGGGAAAGCCTTCAAGTGGTCTTGGTAATTATGTGCTGGCATTGTTTCATTCTCTTTGGGCTTACGACGGTTGGAACAATTTAAATTTCATCACTCCTGAACTAAAAACTCCTGGAAAAACGTTACCTCGGTCTATAAGTATAGCAGTTCCTACAGTTGTGATACTTTATCTTTTTACAAACATTTCTTACTACATTAATCTCTCTATCGCAGAAATGTCCTCAACTGGAATCGTCGATATCGTTGGTCGCAAGATATTTGGATCAGTTGGAGGAACATTTATCTCACTTTGCGTTGCAATTTCTACGTTTGGCAGCGCTAATGCGTGCATTTATACTGGTGGAAGGTTGGCGCAGGCTTCTGCTGAACAGTCCTTCTTACCTTATTCAGAATTTCTCAAGATAGAGAACAAGAAGTTCAGGACTCCAGTTAGAGCACTAATTTTTCAATGTATCATTAGCATCATCTTTATTCTTTCTGGTCAATACAACACATTGATAACACTTTTCAGTTGGATGGTTTGGATATTCTACGCTCTCACAGTATCTGGCGTCATAATACTGCGATATAGAAGTCCAGAGAGGGACTGGAACAGAATTTACAAAGTCCCTTTGATCTTAACTATTCCGTTTCTACTTGGCTGCGTAATTCTCATAATTGTTCCAATATTCGAAACACCATTCTCAGTCTTGGGTGGTCTTCTCGTGGCATTACTTGCAGTACCTGGCTACTACATTCTCATTAAAAAAGTTCAAGTAAGCTCTTACTTTCGATTATCGTAATAGATTTTTTATCATGACCATTCTTGATTTTCTTCAACACTTACAGAAAGACCCGTCATTTGAGAGCAAAGTAAAAATCGGAGTATTTAAGGATTCTGGAAGAGGCCTTGGGGCTACAGAAAAGATAAGAAAGGGAGATATCGTGTTGCGTGTCCCTATTAACAAGATCATCACGCCCTCTCGGGCTGACCTTTTATTGATACAACAATCTCAAGAGCATGATATAGCGTGGACTGATACCAGAAAGCTATGCGCATGTTTATTGATCTTTAAGCTTAATTTGGCGAATAATCAATTCTGGAGCAGTTACATAAGCGAAATGCCTCAAGAATATGATTTGCCTTTCCTCAAGCTTTCACCGCCTGAGATCAGGAACTTATCGCCGCAACTACAGAATGATCTAAAGTTGCAAAGACAGAGGTATGATCAAGATCATAAATGCCTTTCTGAATGGTTTCATGAGTGCTATGGGATCGAATTAGAATCAAAACTATGTGAATGGGCATGGTGCGCCGTAAACACGAGGGTACTTACTTTAAAACGAAGCAACGGAGAAATCTTACACAGAGCAGCTCTTGTACCACTCTTTGGTATGTTTAACCATTCACCTGAAGCGTCTGATTGTCAGATCTTTGTTGAGGATAACTCCCTGGTCGTAAAAGCAGGATCTGATTACGACATTGGTCAAGAAGTGTTCATATGTTACGGACACCACGATAATGAGTTCCTTTGGAGAGAATACGGTTTCATTCTCAATGACTGCAATAATTTTGACTTCTACAACCTTGATCATTACTTCAAAGACTTATCGGATGATCACGAGCTATGTGACCTTGTTGTTACAAGAGAAGGCACAAGCTGGAAACTGGTCAATGCTTGCCGATACTTCGTTTGTATGAGAGAAAATGATACGAACATACGTGATAAGCTGTTTCTTGAGCTAAAACACATTCGATTAGGTCTCATAGAATGTTTTACCAATGAACACGTAGAAGCTAAAGTACGGCAACTCTTGAAGAAGATATTACTGAAGGAACTGAGTGATCTTTCCAAAAAATGCCCTCAAAATGCTATAGCAGCGAAACTGTTGGACACGAACAAACAGTTGTTACAGAATTCTATCGAACTCTTTGCTGAATAGAACATCTCGTTTACGTTGAGATTTAACATGAAACCGCGATTTTTCTCATATAGCAAAACGAGCTCTACAATCGAAAAATCAGTGCGTAAGCCCTTCGTACGAAGGCAGCCCCAAAAGCTTCCGGTACCGAAAAAGCTGGAACCTCTGCCGGAAGGAGAACTAAAACAGCAACTTGTGCAATTAGAAAGAAGATTCCGGTCGTCGTTCAGTTTGGATTTTGATGGAAGCGGAATTGTTAATGTCTCTTTGAGTGTAAAGCCTACAGATCCAGATTTCCCTTATGATATTCCTACTTCAGGTCTTCCGCTTAGGCTGACATTTCCTATTGAATATCCTGTCAAGTCTTTAATTAAAGTAGAAGTGATGCTTCCTGAAGTTCCGGATAATATTCGAATGCAAGCGGAATCTTCCTTACTCGGTTACGTTCTCGCCGAAAGACGAAATATGTCGCTGGTCCAGATTATGAACTGGTTTGATAGGAATATGGAGAAATGTTTGACTCCTGGTGCGTTGAAACAGCAGGTCGAAGTGCTGCGCGATGAGAAGACAGGAAGTCAGCAAACTGTCGTGAAGACTCAAAGTGGCGTAACGATCAAGTTTGGGAACGTAGCCTCTGCTTCTGGAAGGAATGATGATGCTAAAAGCGACGATATGGAGATATCTTCTGAGCATGATGATAGCTCGTCTGAACTTGATCATGAAGAGGTTGAAGACACTAAAAACGAGCTGCATGAAGATCCTACAAACATTAAAGAGCCAGAAGAGAGGCCACGTGGGACATCCATCAGATTTCATAGCCTTAATTCGAAAAACATTTCTTTGGCAGAATGTACTTTGCTTTCTATTTTGATCCGATGTTTACGTTGTAAGACGCATGTTACGGCAAGGAATATCATGCCTAAAGTTCAGACTACCGTCACATGTCAGAAGTGCAGAAGTAAAATCCTTATTTACTTCAAGCCTGCATTTCTACTGCTTCAAACGCAAAACATTTCATACTCTACAATCGGAACGTTGGAATTTGAGGGTTGTGAAGGTGCAGACTTGTTACCCTCGAACTATTTACTAACTTGCGCGAGTTGCAATTTGGAAGAGAATGAAACAAATGAAAACGCAATCAAGAATTTCCCAGTTGGACATCATTTACACTACTCATGTTTCAAGTGTCATGCTAAACTAGAGTTTGAATTGGGACAGGTGAAATTCTTTAAACTTGGAGTTGCTTCACTTCCTTTGAAACAAGAACGAACCAAGCAGAAGAAGTCAAAAGAGGAACAATTAATCGTTCCAGGTCAACCACTGCCACGTAATGGAACATGCGATCACTACAAGAAATCATTTAGATGGTTCAGATTTCCGTGCTGTGGTAGAGTCTTTCCGTGTGATGAGTGCCACAACGAAGCATTCAAAGATGAACCACATGAAGTGAAATTCTCAAACAAGATGATATGTGGCTGGTGTTCTAGGGAGCAGCTTCAGCCAAAAGAAGGTGATTGTATTCATTGCGGCAAGAATGTGAAGAAAAGCGCAGGCACTGGTGGGTTTTGGCAAGGTGGATCAGGAACTAGGAATCAGGCAAAGATGAGCAGAAATGAAACAAGAAAATATGCAGGCCTTGCTAAAACTCAGTCCAAAAAGCATGAAAGGGTTGGCAAAAAGAGCAATTAATCTGTCGTCATAGATTTTTCATCTCGATAAGCTCGTTTCTAGGGGCGACTCAAGCCACATCTTGCGTCAAACAGCGCAATCTTTTCTCAGTTTCGGCGATCCATTCTATTGCTCCTCAAGCAGACCATATCATCTACAATAGTAGCTACTCATTCATCTTCCATGAACACTGCAGGCCTGTTCAAACCATTATCGCTGTATGGGCAAGTCGTCGTTGATCTGAAGCGACATGTTGAGCTCATTGATGACAAGATCAGAGATCTTGATGAGAAGAAGCAACAGCTCATCAAAGAAAAAGAAAGACTCCTCAAGACTGCTACTATCTGGGATGAGAATAGAATGACTCCATCATTTGGAGTTGAAACCGCTCTGAAAGGACTTTATGAACTTGAGATGTATGATCCCGTTGGTTCTGGTCCTGCTCTCAGCTCACTATCCACTGATACCAATTCGTTGACTGCTGGGTCTTTCTTCTCCACAAACTCACTGCCAGCTGCTTCTGCTCTTAATGGATTTGGGAACATGCAAGTAGAGGTCTCTAATCGTGAACCGAATCTCAGATGGTCATGTCCCGAAGATCGAGTTGAGACAGATAACGACAAGCTAAGAAGAGCTGAACTATTGTACACTAGAAAGAAATATGACGAATGTTTGGTAATATTTAAAGAGTTGGCTTCAAGGAACTCCGCTATTGCAAGGAACTATCTTGGCGTGATGGCTGAAGAAGGAAAAGGAGTAGAAAAAGATTTAAAGACTGCCATGATGTATTATCAACTTGCAGCAGCAGCTGGATATGGTGAAGCTTTGAACAATTTGGGATACCTTTATGCTCAAGGTAAGAATTAGTTGAAACGCTGATTATTGTAGGTCGTGGTGTTGAAAAGAATCTTGCTCAAGCTCAAAAGTTTTACAAGTTGGCTGCAGATCAAGGAAATATGCGCGGGGTAAGCTTATTCGTATCCATCTAAATTTTTAGCAATGTAATCTAGGCTGGATGTACTACAAAGGAAATGGTGTAGAACTTGACTATGAGAAGGCGTTCGCATTGTTTGAACTATCAGCTAATCAAGGCTATGCGTTGAGTATGAACCATTTGGGAATCATGTACCAGAATGGACATGGTATCCCAAAGAATGACAAGAAGGCGTTTGAGTATTTCTCCATGGCCGCAGAGAAGGGCAGTTCTAATGGAAAGCACAATGTTGGCTACTTGTATGAGCATGGAATTGGCACTAACAAAGATCTGGACAAAGCTTACAAGTTCTACAAGATGGCTGCGAACGAAGGTCATGTCAAGGCGAAAGAAGCGTTCAAACGTCTGAAATCCTTTTATGCACGCCCAGCATAGTTTCTGTTTTGCACTGAATATCAATAGAGAAATCCTGTTTCATCATTTATCGCATTACTTCGGGCGGCTTATTCTGTTTGCGAAAGTGTAACAGCTGTCGATCGGTGATATCAACACAAACAACCAACGAAAGAACAGAATAATATTTTCTTTAAAACACTACAACTGAAGTTGTGAAACTCCTCAAAAGCGATTCCATTAATCGCTCCATTAGAAAATAGAACTCCAAAGACTGATATATGGAAAAGATCAACATTGTTTCAGCTCAAAACTTGCAAGAATCTTCCATTGCAGCCACGCTAACAGCTACAAAACAACATTCAGAGCATCCTGGCTCCCAGAGTGGCCCTAACAGATCACCAGAACTTACACATGAAGGCCTTACTGAGATCAGCTCAACTATTGGCACACTTTCTCTGGAAAATCAGGAACCTCGAAGTGGCAAGTCAAGTCCCCAGCTCGAATGTAAAGAAGATATGGATGATCTCATTGTGGTTGATTCTATGCAGAGCCAAGAACAGTTTAAATTAGATGAAGACTTCTTTGTCGATGAGTGTAAAGTGTCTGGTGATATGGTTGGCTTTCCTCTGGTACCAACACCGCTGAGTATCAAGAATGGTTCTGGAACCAAGCGCAAGCATGATCAAGACACCACTGTTCAGTTGTGTGCACCAACGCCTACTCGCCCAGAACCTGTTAAAGCAGCTGTGAGCAAAGAAGACATTCTGAAACTGCGCATCATGAACAATCGCAAAGAGTTGGGCACCAAATGGTTCACATTTATCCCTGCTAAGCAGAGTCCATTGGCTACGTGCGCTATTGACTCTACTGGTAATGAAGAATTGTTATCGAGCGAAGCCCGGGATAGAAAGAAGAAGAGAATCTCTTTGGCTGAGCAACAATTGAATAAGTTGCTTGGTGATCAAATGGTTATTGAAGATTCTGTTTCAGACTTGAACTCCAACTCCGTGCCAGTAACTGGAGCAAATGAATGTAGTGGCTTAAGAGTATCAGAACCATCTTTATACAAGAACTTTATGTTATCGAAAATGTACAAATCAAAGTACGAAACTGCTTCTGATGAACTATTTAATGAGAACTTCATGAATGGTAACAAAGACCGTGTTTAGAAACACGACAAATGGAAAAATAAACGAACCCAAAGTTCCCTCGTCTATTCATTTAATCCACAACACGAAGTCTGGCGTAACTTTCCCCAGAAACTGCCTTCAATAGGATATTCATTGTAGACAAAGTCTCACCACCTAGTAAAGCTTTCAACATTTGACCGGAGAAGCCAGACATCAAGACTGCTCCAGTCTCATGAGCAGTTACAGGCGCTGTACCTGTAGCTCTCAAGTTCCAGTAAATCATTTGTGGCATTTCGTAACCAGCATCATTAAACATCTTTTTTACATGTTGATGTGTTGTTACTTTGAAGCTGTTGCCAGCAGCGAAATCAAACTGCATGTCACTGAACACAAATAAGGTTTTGATCATTTGGTCCTTTTTCAACTTGTGCTTCTTTGCCAAATCTAGGATAAGATTAAAAACTGCGACAAAATCAGTGGACCCGCCCCACGGGGCCTGTTGTAATGATTTTGCTTTTTCCAACAAAGTGCCATCAGGCAACGTATAAATTGAAGGCTTTTCATGGAATGTAATAATTTGGTTCTTGAAAGGCTCTTCAACCAAATCCGAAAGAAGTAATCCTAATGCAATGCAAACATCCATAGGAGTGCCAGACATAGATCCAGAAACATCACAAACCGCCATTGCACTTTGAAAAGTTCCAGATTTTCTCAAATCTGACAGATAACGATTCCATTGAGCATTCATGACTTCGACTTCAGTTTCAGTCTTGGTATTGCTGTAATAAGAATTTCCTAGAATCTCATGAGGCAACAAGGCAGAGGCAGCAATTTTAGCATCTCCTTTTGTTACACTAGTCAAGTATTCACCAAATCTTTCACCGTCGTGTTTCTTGAAAGCATTAGTGTGCTTCTTCATAGAAACAGCATGAACTTTACTGTACTGGATCTCGTTCCATCGGTTTGCACTCATCTGGACTTCAGTAACAGAACTGTATTTTCTTAGAGGCGCATAAACTTCCTTTCTGTACTTGTTACGAGCTACAATTGAGTGCTTTTGTAAATCAGGGCAATTCTCTGGAGCAGGAAACAATTTCAAAGCGATGGCTTTTGCGATACCCGTGTTCATGTCATGAGTGTTTTTAAGAGAGGGAGCCCATTTCGCTGCCAATGAAACTCTCTTTTTCTGTGCCATATTTTCCAAATCTTGTTTCAACTGATCAGCAAACAATTGAGCAACAGCATCATGCAAATCAGCATAACCATCGATATTCTTCTCTAAACACAACTTATTAAAGTCATGGACACTCTTTTCCCACGCAGCAACAGCAGCAGTTGCGTCTTTACCCTGAAGATATTCTTTCTTGTTTTCTTTCTTCACATGGTTTACAGCACGACGACCACGACGAACGGTTTTCTTTGGTTTCGACTTCTTCTTGCCGTGATACACATTTTCAGGCCTCTTAGGAAATGTTTTTGGATCTTCAGGTAGCGTCAACCCACGAAGAGCTCTCTTTAAAAGCTCAAGCAAATCCTTCCAGTAACCGTGCACAGGAACCTCAGCCAAATTAGCCAACAACGTCTTGGGATGCTTCTTGAAGAGCCAAAGAAGACATTTCGTGAAATTTTCCCTGTCATTCTTTCCGTCACGAACGTCCCTCAGTTGATAGATTAACTTCAAAGTCATCAAAGCGTCGTCAGCCCAAGACTTTTCCAAGTAATGCTCCAAGTTAACCGCTGCGATTTTTGGAACAACTTGAAAGAAGAAGTCAACCGCAGCCGAAGCGGTCGTATCGAAAGCCAATGCGCCCTTCTCATTAGAGACTATATTAGCTTCTTTAGTGGACAAAGACATTGGAGATGTTTGTGTGAAGGAAAATTTGTGCTTTGCGCCTCGTCAGTGCTCTGGCGATCGTGCAGGTTGAAACAACACAGACAGAAAATTTAGAGCGCTCTATTCATT